>BGPR01013851.1:0-40644 GCA_013235015.1 Araneus ventricosus | reverse complement strand
GTTAAACCATTTATCTTTTACAAAATATACATTTATAATAATATTATACATTTATAGAACATAAATTGGGTCTTTTTTTAATATATTGATGTAATTTTACCAGTTTTCTAGAGAGAGGAAAAGTAATAAACTTTTTTCCATGCCAATTATTTTAACATGAATAAATCTTATAAATTAATATTACAAACCATTTGTTTATTTTTCCAATTACATAAGAAAATAAAACATGAAAAAAGGTTATTAAATTCAGCAAGTTTTGACAAAATTAAAAAAATTACATCTTTATCAAGGAACAAGAAAAATTCTTTTATTGTCAGATTTTTCAATTACTTTGTAAATATTTGACAAATTTCTTTGAATTAAAACCCAAATAAAAAAAATTGTGATGATATACAGCGGCTCCCAAAAGTTTTCGTACACTTACGATTTTCAATGAAATATGGCTCTATCCATGAATTAAAATTAATATTTCGGAATAGGTATTTAATAATAAGATCTATAAACTGTTTTTAACAAAACTACACGAAATATTTTAAGAACATAGTAAAACTTTATTTTTAAGAAATCAATAATCAAAAAGTAACAAAAATGTTATCTCACAAAAGTCTTCGTACACTGAAATATTTTCGGATAAATTCATAACTTAAATTATCGTCTGTCACTTTATTTTTATTTTTGCATTGTGTGGGATTTAGAAAATCATTTGGCTTTAATTTTTGCTTGCTTACACCGTAATATTCTATTTATTATTTAAAAATGGCTCGTAGTCGTAAAGAAACAACAATAAGCATTCGAAAATTGATTATTTTTCATCATAGTAGTGGTAAATCAGTTCGGAATGTCGCTAAATTAGTTAATTTATCCCATTCTACAGGGCAATATATGATAAAACGCTTTAAAGAAGAAAATCGGATCGAAAACAAGGTAAGAAAAAGTCGACCGGCAAAGTTAACAGAACGTGATCAGAGATTTATAATTAGAAAATTTGTGAAAAATCCACGTTTGAGTGCTTTAAAAGTTTCTGCAGAATTTAATGAAAAATTTTCTACTCCCCAATTTCACCTGAAACTGTTCGACGAGTTCTCAGAGCAGCTGGATTAAATGGGCGTTCTGCCCGTAGAAAATTTTTTGTTGGTGCGAAAGACAGAAAGTTCATGCTTTCCTTCCCAAAATCAATGTTAAATAAATCCGAAACGTATTGGAACAATGTCTTATTTGCAGATAAAAGCAAATATAACATTTTTGGTTCCGATGGTATGGAGAAGAAAAAATGAGGAGCTTAATCCCAAGAACTTAGTTGGAACAGTTACGTATATGGCGGTAGAGGTCTCCTTGTGTGGGGGTGCATGTCAGCATCAGGACTAGGTAATTTGGTATTTTTTGATGGTATAATGAATCATGTTCTTTATTTAAATATTTTAAAAGACAATTTAAAATTATCAGCCCAAAATTTGGGTATTGGAAACAATTTTTTTTAAATCAAGATAATGATCCTGTGCACACGGCTCTCAACGTTCGCCTCTGGTGTCTCTATAATTGTCCACAAAATTTGAAAACACCACCTCAATCGCCAGATTTAAACCCAATAGAACATATTTGGAGAGAACTGGAGGTTAGAGCACGAAAGCACGACATTAAAACTAAAAGCGAACTGAAAACAGTAATGATGGAAGAATGGATGAACATTGATGCAGAAATTACAAAAAAAAAAATAGTGAAATCTATTCCCAAACGCTTAAAAGCTGTTGTGGATGCTAAAAGATATCCTACTAAATATTAATTTAACGAAAAATTAGAATATTTATTAAGATGTAGAGATTTTTTTAAAGTGTACGAAGACTTTTGTGAGATAAAGTTTTTGTTACTTTTTGATTATTGATTTCTTAAAAATAAAGTTTTACTACGTTTTTAAAATATTTCATGTAGTTTTGTTAAGAATAGATTATAGATCTTATTATTAAATACCTATTCTGAAATATTAATTTTAATTCAAGGATAGAGCCCTATTTCATTGAAAATCGTAAGTGTACGAACACTTTTGGGAGCCACTGTATATGGAATGAGGAAAGTCATTCCACACTCAATGTTAAAAAAAAGGTTAAAATGTTACCCTAATTTAGTTTAATAAGAAAATATTAAGTAATTAAATCTTTAAATGCAATTGATCTTAGCTAATTATCAACTATCATTATTGACTATCTTGATGGAGTAGTAAAAGATTTAACTACTTTTAAAGATTTAATTACTTTAGATTGTCGTATTAAATTATTTAAATTCGATAAAAGATTTAAATACTTTTTAAAAAAATCTAAAGTAATTGATAAATTCTTCTTCAGATTGGTCAAATGGATTACATTTATCCCCATAAACCCTTTCAAAACACAATTAACGTCTTAGCAGCCTCCATTTTAAACGAAAATTTCGTAAGTTCTGATATCGAAACAACACTTCTCGCTAGCGAATCGCGTTTATGCCAGGTACAGAGCTAGCGAGAAATCGGAGTCCTTTTTTCGACCGAGCGAGATCCCAACCAGTTGGAAAAACGGGTACGAGAAATGCACTTGTCGTTAACGGGCGGAAAAAGTGACGTCTCCCAACCCAACCGGGGTACGAGAATATACCGTATATCATTGACTAATCGTAAGGATAAAGTAACCTGTGAAACTTCATTAAGCATCTTTTTGAGGGCAGATAAAACAAATGTTATCGCGTCAGATAATAGGACGAATTTCGTAACTGAACCGAAGTTTGAGGAAGTTGCGGAGCAGGTAAAGCTTGTTTCGGCAGTAAAACAAAGGCAAACCACATTCTCTCTCAAGTTAAGGTTGTCCAATAAAATATGGGATCCTGGTATTTCAGAATAAATCACATTAAATGCAATGCAAAATGCAAACATGTTTAGTTTGGTGGCATAATTTTAAGAAGAAAAAAAAACGCTAACTTATATAAAATGTTTCGGAATAGTTAATTATTTTATCAGTTTAAAACACGTCATGTGTTATTCTAATTAGCAAATAGTTTATTTATCTAAAGCGAAATTGTTATTTATTATTTAATTGTGATTCATTTAACATGTCTGGGAACAAAAGTGTCCAAGAAAAGAAAGATAAAAATCAAAAGTGCTATATTGTATTTTTATTTGGTAATCTTGAATATTTCAGGCTCACATTTTGTAATTTATTTGCTTGAACATTAATATTCCTAGTTCAACGGAAGTTTGAATAAAAAATAAATAAAAGGAAGAAACAGATGTTATTCAGAATGTTTAATTTCTTTTTAGGTCATCCGGTGTTGAAATACGAATATACTTTCTCAATATATTGTTGATTTGATTTTTTATATTATGTTATTTGGTTTCTGGTAAATTGGTCAATATTCTTATTTGACTTTAATGAAAAATGAAGTATTATGAAGATTTTGGTTAAGCTTTGATTTGTTTAATGAATATAGTGTACAATATTTTATTTGATATCTACATGTCATTACTATTGAAATATGTCAATAAATATTATTTCATTTTTGGAAATAAGGTAAAGGTAAGACTTATAAATAATGTGCGGTTTCTCGCCAAACTGGGAAATTGCGCCAATCATCCAAAAAGTCGCCAAATATCCGCCATCTTGAATGGTGTCAGTAGAATCGCCGCCATCTTGACTGCGTTCAAGAGGGCGGCGATTCTACTGACAGCCGTAACAAAAAAATGTAAATAGTAAATAAAATTGGAAATAGCACAGAAAATTGCAAATACTGCATAAAATTGTATGAAATTTAACATGAATTTTCTGACATTCTGGCACAAATTAGAAATTCTGGCAAAGTTTTAGGGTTGCCTACAAAATGAAGAAGGTTACCACATTTGGCGATAAATTAATTTGGCGCGGGAAAAGAATTCAACTTGGCGGACCGCACATTGTTCTTAAGTCGAGCCAAGGTAAATTTGTGAACCAGTTTAAATCAGATAAATAATTTTGATAGTTGAAATTGATAATTGTGAAATTCCAGCAGTCACTCTGTTTGGGTGGACATCAACAAGACCTGGTTATGTTGATATGAATAGAGCACCTTCACTATGTGGTTATATGATTTTTATGGAAAGAACTGTTCTGGTTTCACTGAAAGTGACTCTGCACTGAATTGACATTTAATTTAGTGACATTTTCATCTTGTTACACACCGGTTATGTGTGTGCAGCGCAAAGAGTGCTGGGATATTATCCAAGTCAAGGTGGATAAACTACATGTGTTTGTTATTTTTGATATCATAGAATATGCTGTGTGTACTTTTTAATATATGTTTATACATAAAAATTGTTTCCTTATCATTTGAACCATGTAAAGTTTGTTTTGCAATTTTGATATATATGCGTATGGAGTTATTCTTTTTGTATTCTGTAAACATTGCTTCGTATTTCTTATATACTGTTCAGCAACGGATTCCGAGACTACACACTTTTGGACGATTTTACACCGGAAAGGGGTGTCGGGCAATCAGTCATATGAGAGCATTTCCGGAGTACTTTGTTAGATCATGCTCAGTAAAATGTAAACATCACCTTTCCATTCTTCACTTTCCCCCTAATTTGATGAAAATAACTCAGCCCGGCGCATGACCAAAAGCGTGGAGGATATATATATATTGTAATTATGTCTCAATAATAAGTTAGTGCTAGAATAACCTATATAATAATGTGTAAGATTGTCTTTTTCATAGGAATAGTTTTTAATCTTATTAGATTCTGTATTTCATTGTGTGAATAATATTAGGTTATATAGTTCATTATATTTGATTTTAAAAGATGATTTAATAGGTGTATATGATGAACATGTTATTTGAGTTTTAATGGTTTAAAATATATATATGCTGGGGGCTAATTTTATATGTAGGTGGGGCGTGTAAGACGCGACAAGTTGTGGCAACCCTTCTCCACCAAATTCTAGTAAACCTAATGGCGTCTCGGAGCGGTAAGCGTAGTTCTGTCTTGGTAGGCGAGCAGAACTCGGTTCGGAATCGCCGGCCATAACGGTCGTTGGGAATTCTGACAGGTATCGCTATGGAAATGAACCGGTATGGAGGATCGGAAATTATAATGTTTTTGAAGTAACAACTCAAGGTGTTAACTGAGTGTGCTTGAAAATATGTGCTTCATTCATGCTGTAAATATATATCATCATTATGTGTATGTTTCATTGTTCCGTGTCCCATAGAAGAAGTCAATAAAAATAATGGGACTAAAATTTTGTGGTCTTTTTGATGTCTCTATCCCTCACATGAAAGAAACCCCACGCGGTAAATCTTATAAATTTCTTCACTTTACTCAATGTTCCCAGAAGTAGAAGTCTAGAGGTTTAAAGGTGAAGCATCCCGTCGAATCCATGAGTTGTGAAATTTCTGATTTAAAGCGCAGATAGGAAAAAATACTTCTGAAGTATTCCATCTCATTGACCAGATGGCCCAAATCTTACCCCTCTGGATTTCTTATGGAATCATTGTGTATATAGTAAAGCAGTTACTGATTTCAGCCACCTAAAACATCGAATCGTCATATTTTCATGAAACTGAAAATGTAACTCCGGAGATGCTTCACAGTACACGAAGGAGATTTTTGTTTTGATGTCTCTAATGTTGCGCATATCGAAACGCACTGAAGTGGAAAAAAAACTTCCCTAATACAGTGGAATCCCGATTTTACGTTGTCCGTTTCGTACGTTATCCCGCTTCCTACGTCATTTTCTACTGGTCCGTGAAAATAGCCTATACCGATAATGTTAAAATATCCCGGGTTTTACGTTATTCTTCTTCAGAAAACCCGCTTAATACGTTTTTCTCAAGACAGATCAAAATCATTTTTCCTCTACAAGGCTCACACAAACTTTTTTCGAGTTCTTTCTTTCAAGAAAAACTTGTTTCTTAGCTGTTTGAAGCCGTTCTGGTATTCTTTCTGTTCCGTGTTATTGTCCTTTTGTCTGTGTGTGGAAGGCAGGAGGTGTTTCCTCCCAGAGTCAAAATCAGAAGGGTGGGGGAAGGAGCAAAGCACGGGACCCCGCAAGTGAGGGGAAACTCACTTCAATGCCTTTCGATTCTTCGCTCAGTCTCTGCAACAAAAGGACAGATCGTCAACAAGGGATTAGAGAGAGAGACATCTTCCCAACCTTATCATTTCTCAATCTTCTCTTTTAGTTCGATTGTCCAATGTCCACACTTCACATGCAAGGGGAGGGGGGACTATGACCAGCCCATGCAACGGTAGAACTGGTTTCAACTGGTCTGCAAGAGTTCGTTTGAGCACCGTAGCCATTTTTCTCATTGTCGAAAGCTTAGTCAGTCACTGCGTTCTTTACCTGAAGGAAGGGTGTCGAAACGAAAATGTTTCTCTCCAGCCGAAATCGTCGAACAGGCTAAAGAATTTGATGGCACTAAAGTTGATCTTGCTAAATCTTTGGGTATTGCATATTCAACTTTGCAAAGGATTTTAAAGCAAGAAGCTTCAGTAGAGTTAAGTGCTGAAAAACTCGGAAAATCTGCAAAGAAACGAAAAACTCTTAAGACATCTCCGTATGATGATTTGGAAAAAATTTTAATGGAATGGTTCAAGGAAGTCCGGGCAGAAAAGATTCCATTAAACGGATACATCATTAAAGAAAAGGCGCTTGAAATTGCTGAAAGGCTTAAACTCCAGGGCTTCTCTGCATCGAATGGCTGGATCGACAGATTTAAAAAAAAGGAACAATTTATGTTTCAAATCTATCTGTGGAGAATACGGCAGTGTGGATATTGAAATTGTGCAGCAGTGGAAAGAGAACACTTTCCAAATTTATTAAAGGATTACATTTCAAAAGACATATTCAACCCCGACAAGATGGGACTATTTTTCAACTTGTTACCCGACAAAATATTGACGGTCCAAGGCGAAAATTGCCACGGGGGAAAGCTTTCAAAAATGCGCTTAACTGTTTTATTATGTACTAATGCCGACGGAAGTGAGAAGTTAACGCCTCTTGTGATCGGTAGAGTAAAGAAACCACTGTGTTTCAAAAATAAGAAAAGTTTACCTACGGATTACACTTCGAATAAAAAGGTGTGGGTGACTCAATCGGTATTTGAAGATTTTCTTCGAAAACTGGATAAAAAAATGCGACTACAAAAGCGAAAAATCATTTTGTTTATTGATAACTGCACCCCTCATTTGGATCTTAAATTGAAAATTGTGCGAGGGGAATTTTTTCCAGCAAACTGCACCAGCCAACTTCAACCTTTGGATCTAGGAATTATCCGATCATTTAAAGCACATTACAGGAAACAACTGGTTAGGAAATCACTTCTTTTTCTTGGTTTCGGTGTCCTGCAAGATGCTTCTAAAGCAAAGACAAATGTTCTGGAAGCTCTGAATTTGATTTCTGCAATGTGGGACAGTGTCGACAAAAAATGCGTTACCAATGTGTTTAATAAAGCAGGCTTCTCGAAATCGGAATCTAACGATGAAATCAGCCCTTCACCGTCAGATCACAATGGAACGGAAGAAGAAGATAGCGTGGTTGAAGGTGAAAATTTTCCGGAAGTCGATGACTCTTATATCGACTGCGGCGCACATCTCATCACTTCACAAATTCCTTCGGTATTTGATTTAATGCCCGCTGCCGATGATAATGGTGATGAAGATGAAGATGAAGAAGAAATAACAGAGGATTTACCCACAGCTGAAAAAGCGATTCAAAGTATAAAAACTCTGAAACAATTTTTAATGTCAAATGTAAACCAAGAAGCAAATGTGCAGAAAATTGTTAGTATTGAACGTGCTATAGTTGAAATCGGCTGTAGTGATACTTGAAAGGAATTTAATTACACAGCCGGCTAGATATATTAATACGCGCCACAGCCTATATCCCCCTCCCCGGATTCGCCACTGTCTGTCATTATTGTTGGAGAGCAAGCTGGTCGTGGCGGCTAGTAGTGCAATAAATGGAAAATGCAGTATCAGAATTTGTTTTCTGTCATGTTTTACGATAACGGCTATGTCTCAAAAAAAATGTACAGTTTGAAGTTGCTTCCCCACAGCTTGGTCCAATTAAGACAAGTAAAATATTAGCGAAAACATTAATGATTTGCATTTTCATATCATTGGAATTCAAGCACATGAATATAAATTATAATTATAATCATGTCCCGAGATGAGGATTCAGGCTTCGTTTAATTCATTTAAGATGGGAATGTGTGTTTCAAATGTCACTGCAATAACAGAATCTCAAAATTCATTCCTTAAATAGAAGAAAATGATATGTTTCAAAGTAGCGACTTTTTTTTTTTTTGCAACACATTAATTCTTACCTTATATTTTATTCTGAAACGGTTTGAATAATTCATCGTTTGGTGCAGATTAAATGCAAACATTGTTGCATATCTGGTTGGATGATGAATAATTTCGATCGCTGGAATAGATACGGCGTATTCAAATCTATCTTTTATGTTCAATTATTCTAACGAAATTTCATGTCTTGGTTAATTTTGATTCCATATTAGATGTTATTATGTGATAATATTCTATTTGCGGTATAAGGTCGGAGGCGTCTATAAATATGTGTGGAAGAGAATATGCAAATTTTTCTTTTTAAAGCTAGGGAAAAGTGGCGCATTGGAATGCTTACAAAGTGGGCGCTTAGGGTAAAGTGGTTTTACCACTTTAGTTTGACTCTACTTTGTATTAATAACAGAATAAAATATAAACAAAAATCTTTTACAAAGTCCTTTTCTACTTAAGTACAGTAGAGCCTCGATTATCCGAATACCGATCGACTGAAACATCGATTTACCGAAACTGTTCCAGTGGGCAAATTTAAATTCAGAACTGGCTGGGCTAATTAAAGAATCTACAGGATTTGAAGAATGCAACCACGAAAACATTCGAGACTGTCTCGAATGTGATGTAGATGACCCTGGTCATCAAGTACTGGCGGACGATGAAATCATTGCCAGTGCCATCGACGATCAAAACCCTTGCGACGAAGAGGAAGAAACTGGCGACAACGACCGTGCTGGAAAAGGTAAAGGCCAGTGAGGAAGCTTTTCACTGCCTTGAGACGGCTATGAAGTGGTCAGAACAACAAGAACAATGTTACGCTGTCTTTAAAATGTGTGCGAGATTTCGTGGGAAAAAAAGCTCTGAAGCAAAAGAAAATTATGGACTTCTTTCACTAAAGTGTAGGTATACTTTAATGTACTATTACTTTATGTAAGGTATACAGTGTGCCCGCTAAAGTCCGTTGTCACCCCAATAATTTCTGAACGACAAGAGCTATAGTCATAAAAGTGGGGTCTGGATATAGTAACGTTGCCATGAGCTACGCAAGAAAACCGCTTACAGCGCCACTTGGCGACAAAATTCGGAGTTAGCGTTCTTATCTCAAAAACGGTACGATATACGGGAAAAAAGTCAATTACAAAGTTGTTCAGCATCATCGATTTATTACAAAAAAACATATTGGGCACGAAAATGAGAGAAATGAAAAGCACAAAACGCACATTTGTTCGATCGCGTTGAACAAAACTTCACTTGCCGGAAATGAGGCTCATCTATCTGTCATGCTCAAAATGGTGTCCTTCAGCAACAATATACAACTGGACACGGGACTGCACTTCCCGCTGCACATGGTACAACATGGCAGGTGACACGCTGGCACAAGTATCCGTAATGCGGTTTCGAAGTTCCTGCAGTGTTGGTGGAGAGGTTGCATACACTCGCTGTTTGACTCGCCCACGGAAAAAGTCCAATGGGTTCGGGTCAGGTGAATGTGGAGGCCATTCTACGCAACCACCATACCCGATGACTTGTTGCTGGAATGTGTCCCGAATGCACTGTTGGACACTTGATAACTTGTACGGAGGGGCGCCGTCGTGTTGGAACCATACATTCCAGAGGTCACTCAACGGCAAATCCTCTAGAAAATCGGATATTACGTCCTTCCTTTTCTCTTTTCTTCCGCTTTATGTCGCGTTACAATTTTGGGAGCTGCGAACCAAACAAATATGCATTCAACGCCTTCTATTTTTAACATTACTGTACGGAAGTTGTCTTCTCTTACTAAATCGATGATGCTGAACAACTTTGTAATTGACTTTTTTCCCGTATATCGTTCCGTTTGTGAGATAAGAACGCTAACTCCGAATTTTTCCGCCAGGTGGCGCTGTAAGCGGTTTTCTTGCGTAGCGCATGGCAACTTTACTGTACCTAGACCTCACTTTTATGACTATAGTTCTTTCCGTTCAGAAATTATTGGGGTGACAACGGACTTTAGCGGGCACACTGTATATTTGTAAGACAAATGATACTGTATATACTGTGATGCAAAATATATACAGTTTTGTGTTTAATATCACTGCTATTTTGCTTCATATTGATCGTATGATACGTACAATTTTTTTTCGTAACTGATCGGTTACCCGAAAAACCCCCCCACCAGTCCCCAATCGAACCCCACCCGTGCCCACTAGAACCCCACCAGTCCCCAATCGAACCCCACCAGTCCCCAATTGTTTCGGATAATCTATTCTTTACTGTAGTAGCATTCTTTGCTTTCATCAGTCGTGTTCCTAATTCATTTAATTAGACATTTTAATGCACAGTCAGAGGCGGCGGCAGAAATTTTCCGACAGGGAGCCAAGACATCACTGGGGGGGGGGGAGCAAAATTTCTTTAATTTAGCTTCAAGAAACACAGAATAATTAATCTTATATTCAATTAAAGATAATTAAGAATTAATTAGATAAATCGATTTTAATAAATAATTATTTAGAATAATTAATTGTTCGTATGATGTCGGGGCAGTAAGAATTGTCTGACGGAACGACAAGCAACGATAGGAAATGAAGAATTGAGAATATAAATCTCATAACAAATGAAGTGCACTGCACTGATATTGGACACAAACTTGCACATTAATATTTAAATTTCATAATAAAATCAAATAATAGTCGAAATAAGTGAAAATAATTACTAACTCATTATTAACATAATAAATTTATATATACATGAAAATTTATGAACATCATTTAATTATTTTAATATAATTATATCCTACTTTTCGAATATAATTCTTTTTTAACACTATTATCCAAATCAAGATTTTTGGATCTTTTTTTATGAACGCCTAATACCGTTAGGCTTTTTCTGCAGTTCGCAGGGAGTTTCTAACCAGGCTCTAAGTACTAAAACTTCTTCCGTATGTACATGTGGATGCGGAATTGTACAAGCAATTTTCAGCAGGCAATTGAGTTCAAAAAAGCTGCTATGGAACTACCTGCTCAGGTTTTCTGGACCGATTAGCACTGCATCTAACTGGAAGTAGGGGATAATAGCCATTGTTGCTGCAAATCCCGTTACACAAATTCAAGTTCAGGGAGTTCGAAAAAGGCTTCCGCGATGGAATAAACATTTTTGTAATTCTAGCAAACTAACAGGCTTATTGGAGTCCTTTCTCTTCACAACCTTTCCCATCTTTTTCAGCTATATTTTTAGGTCATCTGAGTTTGCTTCGTATAGCTGAGAGAAAGCAAGGAAGAAGCATTAAGAAATTAGGGGATCCGGGAACAAGAGCTCGCAGGCCTAGGCTGATATGATGGACTTGTTATCATTGCAGACTCTTATGCCTATTTCATCCAAAATCTTGTCTATGAAGGTAAAAATTGTCCAGTAAAAATATAACACCAAAAAAGTGCCTGGAAGATTCGAACCTGCTTTAGATACTGCACAATATTCTTTCTCTATTTGTTTTATCATTTACTGTTCCCAAGAATCAGAAGATAGAACTTGTGGACTTATAAGCAGCAACGGGAATTGTCGATTTCTAGTCCACTCGATACACCAATTACTTTTTTAATTGGAACTTCGGTAGAAATTTTCAAAACCAGAAAAAAAATCACAATATATTTCTTTTTAGAAAAATAATTAGTGTTTTATGCCTTGGGTTTTTACATAAAAGATGATTAAAAGAATTTTTAAATGGGGATAATATTTTTTAACTAGAAAATGTGTAGCTTAAACCTTGAATAAAGATTGATATGAAACTTGAACTACTGAAAAATTAGATTTCACATATACTTATTTATATAGGTATATTTCGCAACAAATTTTATTCAAAAACAAGAAATCAGTTCTTGAAGTTTAACTCACATCTTCATTTTTAAGTATATATATATTCTTATTCTTAAGCACTTGTTTCTCGGTGCCATTGTAAGATTGAATGTACTCAAAAATGAATATTTTTTTCTCAGTGTGGTATATATGAAAATTCCATCAAAACTTTTTAAAAATAATTATTGTTTTATTAAGACACCTTTATCCAAAGGCCTTTAAAAATTCAGAAGCATTTGGAATTATATTGTTTTTGTAGTAAAATAAGTAGCAGAAGAAAAAAGATTACATACCGATTTCATACTCATAATATTGAATATGAAATCTGAAGAAAGGTATGAACTCAATCAACAAGTTTAGTGCGTACTTGGATAAGTTCTTTCGCTGTGGCTAATAAGCTACCACATCAGATATATTTATTTTAGTCATCAAATTGCAGTCGGTAATATTTTATTAGAGAAATAATTGTAGCTTAAAGCATTAGATCGCAAAAATAGATATTTTACTGTCAATTAAACTTAACTTCCACTTACACATTTTACGTACTTCAATGGTTTACAATGAATTCAAATCATTTGGCTACAACAAAACAACTCTTCTTAGCATGCCTGTATTGCAAAAGAGTGGTAACAGCAGCTGCCTATGTTTTTATTAGATTGACTTCCAAAAAATTAACCAGATTTTAGTCAAGGAACAGGGCTGGATTACTAAACAGGCAACTGCCTATGGGTCCGAGAACTTTTCGGGGCCCCGAGGTGGTAATTTCAGGGTAATCTAATTTTATTCCTACATTTGATTTACAAGGTCCATGTACTCAAACATATTCAAATTAAAATTAAGTATTAATTAAATTTCAGAACAATATTCTTAGAATTTTTTCAGTGTTTTAAAATTTGTTTGCAGATCATCGTGGTTCATTTTTTTTTTCGCAGTTGGCTGACTAATTCATAAGTCAACAGCTCTGGAAATTTTTGCATTAGGATATTAAGATTCTGACCAAAAATGTTTTGTAAATTCTTAAATCTTAAATTACGTTTAATATTGGTTTTAAATTAAAATTTCCTATATGCCATTTAAATTTCTTATAATAAAACCAACTCTTTTCATGGTGATCCGCAATTTAAATGTTTTGTTATTTCAGTTTGTCATTATATGTGTTGCATAAAAACTTGCAGATATAGAGATTAATTAAAATCAATGAAAAATATCTTGTTTTGGAAATTGGGGAGAGGGAAGGGGGCCCCAGAAGCTAACATTGGCCTAAGGACTGCTGTAGGGCTTAAACAGGCCCTGTCAAGGAATTATCAGAATGAAATAAAACATAATAAATTAGAAAACCTTGCAATTTTATTGCTGAAAAAGTAAAGATTGGATAAATAAATATGAATCAGGAAAACACGGCGAAAGCGTCCGTGCATTCGCTGTATTAACCTATCGCCTCACTCTTATATAATACAGATGCTGTAATTTTCCCGATTAATTATTCATCTCTGATTCATTTGTCGCCTTGTCGGTTATCCTGCTTAATATGGTGCAATTTATAGGCTCAATGGAAAACAAGTAAATCAGATGTCTGTCGACTTAAATTTAACTCGGTCGTCATTTTCGAACAAACATCGTCAATTTTGACTGTTTACTATATAATAACAACTTTAAGATGGGATTTGAATTATCAGCATGGTGGAGTGAAAAAAAAATGGAAATCGTGAATTTATTATGCTGGTATGTGAAAAAGTTGCCTTTTACGGAGCCTATTTATAATACAAAATCTCAGCTATAGCTCAAATTAAATTTTTGGCTGCCCCAATAACTTTAAATTTCAGCTATTTCGCCTACTCTTTGTCACAAAACTAACAAAAACACATTCATAAATTATAATAGCTCTGCTTTCAAACCATGCGTGCTTGAAATTGAACTGTCAATTAATATCAAAGTACAATTCTAAGAATGGTAATTGGGAATATTGATTAAAGCAAGAAAATGCTTGAAAAAGATTACAACGCAATCTGCTGCAAAAAGAAGTCAAAACATTCAGTTGCAAGATAGCGGGAAAAAAAAAAAACGACTAATAAACTCAACAGCAATTCTTATAAATGCAACTAAAATATATGGGAATAATTAATAAGAAGGATTCTTCTAAAGTAGTCGATCGTAGCAAAATCCGAAGGGAAAGGATAAAATCCTGCAGTGTTAGGATTATAGTTTAGGAAAGGAACACTCCAGCCTTAAGAACAGGACTAGTAAATTAACGGTTTTCATTTTTTCACTCCACCCTTAAAGAACAGTTTCTTAGATATCCAGCTCTTCACAGCTCTCTCCCAAAACGGTCAAGATTTTTGCCGGAGAAACTTTTAATTTTTCGCGGACGGGGGATTGCCTCCTGCCTCCCCCCACTATTGCCACCCCTGTGCACAGTCATTATATTAAAAAAAGCACAAGATGAAAAGTTTTTGCCTTTAGAAATCAGCCATTTCTTACAGATGGCACAAATGCTGTACTACTTATTTGATGCCAATCAGGAATAGCATAGTCACTTAAGACGTCACAGTTTATCTACTGTACATTAGCCTTTTCCTTATAGGTGGTACAAATGCTGTCCCATTTATTTTGTGCAAATCAGGAATCAGGGATGAGATTGGCAAAAAAAGCAAAAAGACTGAAATCAAACGGGAACAAAAAATTTGTACCATAATTTATACACGAAAGAAGTAAAACATCAGAACATGCAACATGATGAAAATATTACACTATAATAATTAATAACTTAATTATTTATAATTCAGAACGTATAAATATGAAAAAGAATATTAAATTATTATTAAATCATTCGCATTAAAAGTTAACAAACAAGTTTAACACATCATCAGGGGCATCTTCAAACACAAAATTAAGACATTAAAACATATTTACCACCTGTACATCACTGAGATGCAACATTCACCCAACAGAAGTCTGAGAAGAATTATATTTAATAGCCTTTTGATAAAAGTTAGTTCAAAAAATAAATAAAAATAAGGATAAATAATTTCTTTTGCTTCATGAAATTGTGTAAAATGTATTAGCTCTTTATAAATTAAAATAATGTATCATATACCAAATTCTGTTTTATTTCCTTTATTTTTATACATTTTTTTCAAAAGTAACAGCACAATGATTTTGCACCTTATAAAGTGAGAGGGGTCGAGAAATTGTGCAGTTACACAATCACAGATTCATTTAGCATTATTGTTATTTGAAACATTTCCATAATTGTTAAAGAAGTGGGGTTTTTTTCGTTTTCTTATTTGTGTGGCTTTTGTTAGTAACAGATCTCCATTAAAACGCTTAACCCCTTGTTTTGGAGGGCTCCTACCTTTGACAGATTTTTCTTCAATAAAGGATGTGTTTGCATCCTCTGCAAGTTTATTTTCAATAAAAGCTAAAGTTTTTGCACAGTCTTGATTAGTATCTCTAGAATGCCTAGGTAAATCAAGCTTTATTTCTTATTTTGAGATCTTTTTTTTATGTCTTATTCTCTGCTTTTTTGCTGCATTTGCACATAGCATTTTAGCTGCCTCTTTTTATTTTTTTATGTAGTTTATTATTTTTTTATGTTCCTTTTTTAAAGAATTCTTCGACTTGGTACACCCTACAAGATGACCTTAAGTTTTCAACTAATTTTCTTTCAACATGTTCATGCACTTTTTTTTTCTTTTCTTTTTTTGCAAACTATGCCACAGAGGTTTTGTTTTCTGCAAGAAGGTGGTACTTAATACTTTGAATGGCACTGAATGTTGGAATGTTCATCTTTGTAGAGCTTGCTGATATAATGTTGATTCGTCAGTAGAAGATGAATCAGCTAGTTTCTAGCCGGTGGAGTTAAGCCGCACTGTTGAGCATATTTTCCCAGAATTTTCTTTCGAAAACGGAAGATAGGAAGGTTTCTTTTCTTTGTATAAAAGCGGAATTTTCGGAAGAAAAAGCAAATTTTTGCAGGTGGAAAAAAGCGGAATTTTGAGGAAAAAAAAAGCGGCATTTCTCCAAAATAACAAAAAAAGCGGAAATTCGCGAAAAAGCGGAAGAATCTCATCACTGGGAATGGAATTGTCACTTAAGATGACAAAATTTATCTACTGGACATTAACCTTTTCCTTACAGGTGTTATAATTGTTGTACCAACTCTTTTGCGCAAATCAGGAATGACATTATCACTTAAGATGTCAAAGTTTACCTTTTCCTTACAGATGGTACAAATGCTGCACGTTATTTTTTACCTCCGATTATGGGCTGGTCTATAAGCTGCACCAATAATCCATAAGGAATTAATTCCTTTCATGGTGCTAATCTGCCAAGCCTCTCCAATACTGTCTTGTCCTATAGTATCACAACCTACATGACGGACAGGCTTACTGCTAATGAGGGAAAACAAGAATAGGACAAGTGGTCTAAATGGATCACAGTCCTTGTCTCCCAATGACTTGAAAAGGTTAAAAACACTCTCCAGTTTTTCCCTGTCTTAGGGAAGACCTTATATTTCGTTCAATCATAATCTAAAGGTAAATATCAAAAATTCTGCATTATTGGGCTCCAAAGTGCTTGTAGAACACTAGCTCTGTAGATTTTTTAGGGGAAAAAAGTAATGATACACTATGAATATAAAAAATTAATCTCTTTATTATAAAAATGTACTTTTGGATAAATAACTGTCTTGACATAAATAATCCTAGTAAATAATAATTCTCAGCATTGCCACAAAATGAATAAACATATTATAAAATGCTATATGATTCAAAAAACAATGAATAAATCTTTTACAACAGTAGAATTACATTCTTCTGAGTACAGAACTTGTAAATAATATCCATACACTTTGAAAGAAAGCAGAAGCACACCTATGAAAAAGATGTACATATGGTCCCACAGTTCATTTGGAACTATTATATAAAACATATATATGGAATAATACAATGCTTAAACAGAGACTGCAACTTCATCCAAAATCTGACGCAGTTTTTCCAAATAAACAGAAACAGGCTCTTGCTCGTAAATTCCTTCTCGGCTATTATGAATAAGCTGTATAAGAGCAGAATATTCATGTTCTTGAAACTGAGGTCCTTCTTCTACAATCTGGTTTAAGATCTCCTAAGAAACAAAATAATTAAAAAAAATAATAAGTAACAAATTTAATACCTGTAATACAACACAAAATGATTAAAAATTATTTTATAGATGATTCTCGGATTCCTTAACCCTCCGCTCTTTTGTGCATGTGCCAGGCGGAGTTGAATTCACCAAAATAGAGGTGAAGTGAAAAATGGAGGGCAAGATGTTTACAATTTACTCATCTAACAAAGAACTCCGGAAACGTGCTCATCTTACTCATTGCCTATCACCACTTTCCAGAGTAAGATCGTTCAAAAGTGCTACTCTTGGCATTTTGAAATGATCAGTATTTCTTGAGGCGAAAGTGACCTTGCAGTAGTCCGGACTTCGGGACCAGATTCTACCACTGATCTGCAGTATATGGGAACTTGGTGCACATAAAATCCATCATGGGCCAAGCATTCTATTGTTAATGTGTAAATTAGGAGAGAGGTGCCAGTTCATAGAGCTCTACTGGGTGTTGTCCTTGGCGTAAGACCATTTCTAAAATTACTCGGATCATCCTTTTGGGGATGGTCCTTGTAATTTTGTATGGTCCTTATATCTTTCTTGTAGCTTCCAACTGGGACATTAATCTAACTAAACTATATAATTTTATGTCTCACATTCCAGGAGATACAATGCAGGAGTTACAAAAACACTGTAAAACAATCTATAATAAAATTGTCCAGAGAAATCTGTGACACTAGGGAGGAGTTAAAAATACGACCCGCTCCTTTGGCCTGCATTATTAATGAACACGCAAATCTGATTTCTGTTATGGCGTCAAATGACCCGGAAAAGGGTTCTTTCTTTTTTGTACTTAATTTTGGAATTGAATATTTATATATTTTGCATTTAATATTTTCTTTAACCGTTCTTATACTGAAAGGCTCCCTTTACTCAAAGATTTGCATTTGTGGTTCATGCTATTGCTAATAATTTTTTTTTCAGCATCTGTTCTTATTTTGTATTTGGTAATGCATTTTTTTTGTTAGTGGATTTTGCATTATCTTTACTCGGACAAAATGAAAGTAATTGCTAAAAGTAAAGTTATTAACAAAACGAAAATTGTGTTACTGAGTGTTAAATGATTCATCAGTTCTGTTCTTCATGCTTTCTTATTTCTTTCTTACTCTGCCAAAGTGCATGAGATTTTCTACTACAACTTTTTAAGTTTTGTTAGTAAATCTGTGATGATCAGACCCGGGATATGGTTGGTGGGCTAAAAGTCCATCTTAGACAGGCACAAATCTTCTAATTTAAATATATAACAGAGACCCTAACTAAAATAAGTGTTATAAAATGTAACAGGCAAAATATAATAAATGAAATAATTAAAATTTCTTATGTTAACATCTGTTTAATTTTCATTTAATTACAGTTCATGAACAAAATAAAACTTCAATATTTTCTATAGTCCTCATTTAAAAGTTCTTTGAAACATTAAATAATGAATGTGATAAATTATTTTTATGCTAAATGCAATAGTTACACACTTATTACAAATCCATTCATATCTGATGTTTTTAATCCTTCCTGCCAAAAATTGATTCACCTGGCGATTCACCAAACTAAAGTTGTAAATAAAAAAAGAATCATTTTTAATCTTAATCCATAATTCTGCTACTGCTATTGTAAACAAGTATCATAGAAAACTGTGTTGCTCTTTCTTTTCACTCCCATATATATGAAAAACAGTATCTGTAATTATGGTCATCAAATACTTCAATATTTTTTTAAAGAAATAATTGCAAAATGGTCTTTATTCCTTGATTTCATATGCATTAGTATTTTATTTATCTTTCATGCAAAATCAGTGTAATCAAATAAATTTAGCATATTTGAATAAAAAAATGACAAAACAATATAAAGACCAATTTTATGTTTAGCAAGCAGAAATAAAGATGTATTAAATCATGATTCATTATGGTTCTTTGGAAATATCTAGCAAAAAAATTTGATATTAAAATAATACAAAAGATATAATCATTTCGCAACCTACAAGTTGATCATGAAAATCTCATTATATAATTAAAAGAATTCTCATAACACATACTTTTTTCTCTTCTCAAATTATTTACAATTCTAGAATATGTTAACAATATTACACAATTTTTAATACAAATTCTATAAGTAAATTAAATGAATGAATAAAAACAACTATAAAACTCCATCACTGCTGTCTGTATCATATAACAATAGTTTCATTCTTAGAATTTTCTAATAACCTTATGACCCTCTCACCCCTGTAAAATGCACAGCACATTCTGTAACACACAGTATCTATATCATAAAAACATACTAATATACAAACCTCATAATTATGATTCAATAATTCAAAGAATTGTCTAGCTCTGTCTAAAGCTACTTCTCTTGTCATTGTTATACCAGCCAAATTTTGTTGAATAGCAAAAATATTACGTCCCCTGAAATGAAAACACTTATTTTAATTGCTGAGCTTGAACATAAAAAAAATTCCTGCCATGAAGAAACAAAATTATTTAAAGAAATATAGATATTATACAGACAATGATAAAAAGTAAAATATTACATTTTCTTCACTTTATTTTCATTAATCTTCTTCATGTTGTTAATGCTATTGATTAATATAGTTGCTAACAATTCTCCAAGTCCTTCAAAGACATATCTAAAAAAAGAAAATTAAAGCAGTACATAAATAAAAATTGAAATTGAAACACATTTGAAGACAAAATTTAATCAAATCTACACTCCAGTTGCATAACAGAATTGATAAAAGAGGGGGGCGGGGAACTATAGTACATGATCCCAACAGAATTTCATGTTTGTAATATGAATATTGTTACAAAAATAGTCCGGTGAGTGTACGGTCAAAACACTTCAACAGGAAGGAAAATGGAGAATGACGCTTTATTCACGAATATTCCGGAAAACAAGACAGCAAATCACAAATAATAACAGCAACAGCACTTTAAGTACCACTTGGCATCTATCAGCTTACCAGCTCGCACTGCAAACAAAACTTCAATGAGATTTCAAAGATGTTCACTCATCTAGGTACTTCCAAGTATTTATCCCCTTTTCCAGCAGGATGTGACAACATAGGAAAATTCCAGAAGAATCTCCATAACTTCACTCCTAATTTAGATAGCGAGAAAATTCTAGCATTTTCGGGGACCTCCGTTTTGTCACCAAGTACCAAAAATGGTCACCAAGGTTGGAGGGCATTAGCTGACCCTTACCCGGCATTCAAGAAAATCTCTGTAAATGTTTCTTCCAACCAAAAGACTAATATTACCAGGAAGTGGCCTTACAGGTTCGTAACAATATATAATTTGAAATGGAATTTTAAAAACTTCAGCAAAACTTAAAGGAGAGAAAATAATCAATAATTGCTTTTATTGCATATTGTTTTTTATTACTTATTATATTTATTACTTATAAACCTTTCATTCAACCTTTATTTCAAGGAGATTTACTTTCACATAAAAATCTTTATATCAGCATAAGCATTTAAATTACTTAAATTCCAAACAGAAATTTAACCCAGCCATGAAATGTTGTTTAAGCCAATTAAATTCAATACTTTAAAACTGAATGCTCATCTTGAAATATAGAAAATATGATTTTGATATAATATCATGTATTTCATTAGTCTCATTAATATGTGTTGTGCATTAAAGAAATCATTGTTTTAAAAAAGAAACATTAAATTTAAAATTATATTATCATTTAATTTCTAACTTTAGCAAATATGTACTGAAGATAGAAATATGTTGTACTGTTTGTTATCAAAAACAGGAAGTGCCACACAGATTCAAAATTTAATGATTAATACGTTTAAATGCAATTTACTTTAGGATTTCTTATAACCAGAATTTATACCATATAAATCACTTATTCTTTTTAATTTGTTCATACATTGCATTTAAATACATCATGGAAAAATTTAAATATTAAGATGCAATAAAAATATTTAACAAAATGAAAACCCAAACACAAAATTACACATACAAAAGACAAGATGCAAAAAAGTAGTAATAAATAATCCTAAAAAATAACCTCATTTTTTTCAGCTGTAAAATTGGACTGAGAGATTCATCAATTTTAGTTAAGTCTGCATTCAATTTCAATATTTCTGGTTCAGGTTCTTCATCATCTTTTCGACTGACATATGATCCCTATCAAAAGGATAAAGCAAAGAATTCCAACATTAAATTTTAACTATCTAAATAAAGCACAGCAATTCAACATTCAGTTAAAGTTACAAAAAGACTAGCAAATAATAATAATAAATAAATAAATAATACCTTATTGATGTCAAATTCACCAAAATACAAAAATAAAAGATTTAATGAAAAAATTAACAGATTTTGTTCTTGTTATAACTGTAAATATCAATGGTATATTCCAACTAAATAATTACTCCAGAATTATTTGATAATAATGAGATTCTTTGTTTTTTCTTATTATCATATTTTGAACATATTAATAATAAAAGATGAAAACTTTTGTAAAACTACAAAAATGAGTAAATGTCAGTGATCATTTCATATATATTCACAGAAAAAAAGGGGTATGAATGTTCATAATTCTTTTCTGTCTTAGCTTTAAAACACCATCAGCTTAAGACCAATAAAGTCTAAAACACAATTTTAAAAAATTGGATAAAAGTTATCTTCAAATTTCCATTACAACTTATAAATTACATTGTCAAATTTCCAATTTAACTAATTTTGGTTTAAATTAGTGCGAATGATTTTTCTGATGTAACCAGAATAAAACATTTTTCTTCACAGATAAAAATATGGACTGGAATGTAAATTTCAGGAGCTTTGTAAGAGCAGAGTCCCATCTTCAAACGGTTCCTAACTACAAAAATCTCTAGAAAGAATTATCTTAAATAGTGAATCACATTAAAATAATGCCAAATAAAAAAAATTAGACATAAATTAATTTTTAAAAATAAATTTTCTTTCTTAGTTTACCCCACAACTTTAATATTCGGAAAGATTTAGCGACTACGAGATAAAATCAGCTACTAATGTTATTGGTATTTGTGCATTTTGTTTAAATTGGATGGATATTTCCTCCAAATATTTGAGAATGCATATTTTGACTAACATTCATTTGCTATAAAATACATCATGAAAGAAAAATTACTTGTTTGGAAAGTTGCAGGAGGTAATAGAAACAATGTGCACGAATTTCCAAATGGATAACAAGAAGACAAGTGTCAGCAAGATCTTCAAATTCTTCTGCTAATTTCTTTAAAGACCTGAAAATGAACAACAAAAAGTCAATAATTTAGGAAATTTTAAAATAAAATCATATCTTAAATGCAATTAATGCAATAATGTACAAAATAAAAGAATCTAAAGCAAAAATTATATAATTTAAATTCATGCTCAACTTTTCATTAATCAACTTTTCATATCATCAGATGAAACAAAATGGCAATGATAAGTGAAATTTTTTTATTTCCAATGTATATAACAGGAAAATTCTTAAAATATACAGGGTGGTCTAAATTATTGGACCTATTTCAAAAATTAATAAAAAAAACTAATGTTAAAACCACGATTTTTTGTTTAAATGACAGCGCATTTTAAAAGGCTTTTTTTATTTTCTTTTTCAGATAGGTAATGCGCTGTTACGACAGCCTATGTGGTTGTAAATTATTGGATATCTCCCATTTTTTAGAGCTATCATCTGTGAAACTAATAAAGATAGAAGAAAATAAAAACATGTATCTGTAGAGAATTTTATGCTCTTTAATTTGTTAAATCAATTGTAATTTGAAAACTTAATAGTTTTTGAGATATTCGAGAAAAACTAAAAAAGGAAACCAGATAATGTGCATCGGCTCCTGCTCGGTAGCCATTGCGTACAGAAATCTCTCACCGCAGTAATTTTAGAATGCCATACCAGTACATCACCGATCTGGAAAAAAATACTTTTTATTTGCTCTCTAATTTTTTTTAAATGCAGTTGTAACATAATTAGTTTTTTTTTTAATTTCTTTTTGAAATGGGTCCAATAATTTATGACCAAACTGTATAATATAAGTACTTTTATCTTTTTGAGTCTTCATAAGAATACCTCTAATATTTATTTTGTAACATTTCCAGCTCTTTGCAAGTCATCACCCAGTAGACTGTCCCTGGATTCTAATCACAAATATACCAGAAGCAAATGCAGGCAATAATGCTATCTATAGATAAGAGGTGATGATAAAAGAGAATAATTAAAAAAATATATCTGAGAACAGATTGTGTGAATGCTTTTTATAGGCCTTGCTTAGGGATAAAAATGCTGTGATCCTATCTTTTACAAAGACTGTTACTGACAACCAACCAAAATGGTTTTTAAAGGTCTTGCTTAGGTATCAAAATGCTGTGGTTTCTATTTTTTAAAAATACTGTAACTGACAACCAACCAAACTGGATGTTCTTATGCACGGAAACTTGTTGCTTCTTTGTTATGTGATTTCTTATAAGACTCGGTGTTCCTGACCACTGTCCAGACAGGATTTTCTTACTCTGCAAAAATCACAGACATCGACTGTGGAATATGAAGTGTTCCAAATCTACAACACGGCTGAGCACCTGGTCTGAAATTGTTATGGGGAGGGTATGGCACAGAAATGCAAGTTAAGTTTGACTGTAAGAAAAGTTGAGATTTGGCAACAACACATTACAACCTGCATAAATAAATCTATAATTATTTTTGCACATTTAATAGCAATCCATACTGTATGACAATTTTGCTTTTAAATCATTCTAACTCAATAAGAAGCTTTTATTTACTTCAGTGATGAAAAATGAAAATGCGTTTTATCAATGAATTTAAAATTCATGATCAGCATTTATTTTTCTAGTAAAAAATGCATTTCAGTTTTCTGCCACTTGAATACTCACAAATCGGTGATCAAATTATTGCCACTTGCTTCTAACATCAAAAATAATAGAATCTACTCAATTTCATAACAAATTCAAGTCTTATATAACATATTTATAATATGCGGAACATGTAAAAAAAAATGTTGAGATAGAGAAATATACTATTAGTATATATTGATCTGAAAACGAATTTATAAAAACTTACACTTTTGTTGACATTCCAACAGATATTTCTATATCACCTTCATCCTGAAATTTAGAAATATTAACAATTACAGAAACATCACATTTTTTTAAATACATCACAATATAAAAATAACCTCTACAGATGTGCGGAAATTTTTTTCTTATAATACTTAATTAGACAAAGATTTTGAACATACCATTTTAATAATTAATCTGCTATAATGTCAGAATTTATGAAATCTTAAAATATTTATGATTCATTTAATTAATTATCTAAAAGGAAACAAGGAGCAATATGAGTCAAAGTATACAATAATCAAAAATATTTACATTTGCTTTATCTGGCAATAGAGATCTTACACTTCCTTGAACATCTGGTAACCTCTGAGCAAAAGCCAGTATACGTGAAGAAAACCATTCCTATATTATAATGAAAATTACAGAAAATGAATGAAACAGTAAACAAGAAAGATTGTATATACAGAATCTCAAAGAAAACTACTTACCATACTCTCATGCATTAAGGCTAAATTTCGCAATTTACTATGATCAGAAATAATTTCATTAATTGAAATTGAATCCTTAGCAGATGATAAATTACGAATCAGCAATTCAGATTCTTCTTTATTCCTAAATCGGATTTCTTCTGGCGATTCTTCAAAGTTGTGTTCCCCTTCCACAGTAGAATCATCATTAATTTTCAATGTTGTCCAGTTTGGAAGTGACCTAAAATAAATTTATGGCATCAAAAATATTTAGGTAATAAATTCATGAATTGTCGAAATTAAGAAAGTACCAATAAAATGCACAGAAAGTCTTGGTTTCAGAGAAACAAATATGTTTCAAATGATAATGTACCTCAAAAGTCGACTAATATCTTCATCTCTGGTCCAAGTTAAACTGAAAATTCGCTGATCCTCTGAATCAGGGTAAATAAGACCTACAAAGAAAAATTTCTTTATGAAAACATTTGCTCAAATATATTCATTTATTTAACTAGATACTTCAAATTCCTTTGTTCTCAATTTTCTGGGCACTTTCATCTAAACAAAAGTATTTAATTTCTTGTACATATTATGCAGGGTGATTTCAAAGAGCTCTGACAAACTTTAAAAGTAGGTTAGATATACCAAAACAAATCAGTTTTACATAGGAACTTATAGACAGAAATGTTGTGTGTGAATTATAACGGTACAGGAAAAATTAAAAATAAATTATGTAAATATGTTTTACAAAACTGGTTTGTTAACACGTCTTTTAGCAATTTACACGATTTCAATCAAAATTTAGCAATGCTACGTAGTATTAAGCTCACTTACTACAACTATTAATTGATCATAATATATTAACAAAAAAATAATTTTTCTTATAGACCAAGGTTGTTGTAATAATAACTTACATAAAAATATAAATAAGCTATAAACAAGAAAACAAAGTTTTCAATGCATTACAAAAATCAGAATACTGTTGTATATAATCTATAAAAAAGTAACATTATGCAAAAAACTAAAACAAATATTAATATAATAAAATCTATTTATAATAAGTCATTTTTAAATGTTACAGTAATTTTGTAAAATAAAAATATTTTTACTTTTGTATGCTCCATAAGACAGATCTTTATAGGACTGCAAAACATGACATATCAGTTGCAAAAAATAGCTTGAATAGTCTGGTAGTGAATTTATATATTCTTCCATTTCCATTAAACAAGAATTCAAAGCCAGTGTACTCTGGGGGAAAAAGCATGAAATTTAAAATCTGTTTAAAACAACAAATTAAACTAAAACCAAGAAGTTAAAAATTTTAATGTGTAACTATAATGCAGCCAGAAGTCCATACTTTTAATATAGATGCTTTAGCTTCAGATAACTTGAGTTCTTCAGGATCTGTCACAGGTTGCCATGTTTCAAGGCCTTGAAATGAACATTACATGTTTGAAGCATAATAGTCTATTAGCAGCAAAATAAGATATTTGATGAATCGAAATATTTTAAGACAACTTACTAGTTGTGATTCTTTCCAAAAGCTTATTCACTTCAATGCTTACTTGATCCAAAAATACCTTTACACAGTCAATAAGAAAAGAGTGCAAAGGGCAATTCCTAATTAGAGAAAATAAATAATCGTTTAAAACTGAACAAAAATATAAAAACTTGGAGGCAGTTTAAAAAATTTTAAAAAAGCTCCCCCCCCCCTCAAAAAAAAGAGACTGTATAATTTCTCTGAATAACTACAAAACAACTTAATGACATCCATTAAAGTGTCATAAATCAAATTTATTAATACAACTGTAAAATCTTGTAAAATATTGGAAGTAACATGATTCAAATTAATTAATACTATAATGTTCCATGTTTTTACATTTACAACTTTGTTTTACATCAATACATTTTCAAAAATTACATAACTCAATTATTTATCATATTACATTTATTGGATAACAAATAATCTTTTTTTGACAATGAAACTTGTCATGTGTTAAATATTTGCAAAACTTTGACCTTTCTTGTTTTGGAATATTGTGACTGGAGAAGTTTATCTGAATTTACAACAAGAATGCTTTATTTCACACATTCAAAAGATATTTGGAAATGAGGAGTGGTACTTTCAGCACAGAGAGCCCGCTGCATGTCTAGTATGACATGACTGCTTATTTTGATAGAATTCTAGTGAACAAATAGGGTGAAGAGGTAGCACTCAGTTCCCAGACCTCACTCTGACAATTTCTTTTTATGAAGATACTTAAAACTTAAAATGTATAGCTCAAGACCAGGTCAAGTCAGTGGCAAATCCAGGGGGGCTATGAGCTGCAGCCCCCCCCCTCCCCCCGAGCTCAGCCAGAATTCTTGATTTTATTTAAAATTACTACAATTGTTTGTTCTTAATTTCCCTTTTTAAAAAATAATAATAATAAAAACATGACAACATTGTTTTTTGGCTTGACAGGCTCAAAAATTTTCCCACTTTTCTAGTCATTCTACTTGTACTTGTAGCGTTGACGCTGTCGAAGACATTTTTTGGCTAGTTATTTCATTTTTTTTTATTTAATTATCGAAAGTATTATATTGTTCTTTACGATTCTTATTGTCAGAAGAGTAAAGTCTGTAAAGTTAAAGTATTATGGTTGATATAAGCCATTAGGTTTGACATTCGTCATGATGACCTGAGCCCTCGAACCAAATCCTGGATTTGCCACTGACTCAAGTAATCAATGTAATGAAAGCAGCCATTAAAATAACTGGTCAATAATGGTTAACAATTGAAACACTTAAAATAAATAACAAAATTCAAGATTAGTATAAATTAACTTGTTGTAAAGCTTTGATGCATATAATGGATGCATATAACAAAGAAATTAAAAATTATTTTACAAGATGTAAAACTTTTTAACTATTTCCAAATTTATCGCATGCCAATTTTTGCATGAATTCATAATAAATCTAGGATGTTTTAGATAAGGAAAAAAAAAAAGAAAGATAAAACAATATCAATTTTTAACTGAATTAAAAAAATATTTTGATTTCTGGGCTAGGGCAGAATTATGTTTCAATATAAATCATATTTGACAATCCAAAACAACATAGTATCATATTTTTGCACATCCCATTATAGGAAGGAAAAAAAGACAAACAAAAATCCAAATACGAAAGAAACTTGTCTATAGAAATTTATACACACCCAGATTCTAACTGCAGGGCCACTTCAATATCAGCTATAAACTTTCGAAGAGTTTTGTAAATTACTGAAAATTATACAACAATTATTAATTTATTCAAATATATGCACACGTATTATTGAAATATAACATTATAAAAGATAGAAATTGATATTAAAAGTAAAAAATAATTACATGTAATATTTTTGGCTGAAGGTTGACACACTAGAATTTGCCGATCCCCAACTTCAACAGAATCCAGTTCTCCCTATAAGACAATTTTACCAAAGTAAATTTTAAAAAAACAACAACATACATTTATTATATGAAAATTTAATGTCAGATAAATCCTAAGCAAAAGCTTTTCAAAACATGGGGTCAAGATCTGACTATGTCAAGAATGCAGAATTAGCTCTCTCTATTTTATACAATTTTTCTTGTATTTATGCAATCTTGTTTTTAAATTTTTGTGTTTTCGAAAATTTTTGTTGTTGTTTTATATCTTATTTATTATGTATTTATACAAAAACACTAAAACAAATTTTTAAAAATGAGTGCTTCTATCACTACAAAACAAAATCAAAATTTGTTCCAGAAGTATACGCTGTTTATTATTGTTACGAATTCTGTAAAATTGAACTTATTTTGACTTCTTGACAAGATTTTTGGTGCCAAGTTTGCGAACTTGGCGGCATATTTGGCGACACAAAATTTCTACTCTTTTCTAGAAAATTCGGAGTCTCCTGAGATTATATAAAAGCCTCACTACAATCAAGATCAGTTAAGTTGCTCTTGTGCTCTCATTGAGTGAGTGTGACTTACAATCGTTGGAGACGAGGTTGCTGAATTTGTCCGAGTGTCTAAGCCAATTTGCGGCATAGTGTTTTGAGTTTTTCCACTGCTCTGTGAGTGAACTTGTTTGAACTGTTGTAGTCTTGAAGATTGGATTGTTTTTGCTTATCAACTGTAAATATTTGTAAATAACAGCTGTAAATAAATTTCTGTTTGTGCCATCTTGAGTCAAGTCCATTCAATCTATGAACCTGCCGGAACTGTGACATTATTATCATAAATTTTCTTTTATAATATCAAGCTCAAACAAATGAAAACAATTATATAAAACAAAATAATCAGTACATTAATTAATTTAATTTTATGATGTAAATGAACTCTTAACAATTAAAACTAATATATTATTTAACATAATTTAGTGAGTTTTTATGTTCTTATAAATACGACAAGGGTTAAAACAAATGTATAATTTTCAAAACTTAATTAATATTTATAAGTACAATACATAAATAAACTTTAACCACTTAACTTAATTTTCTTTGCTATCTAATAAGATGCTCCCTTCTGTTTTGGAAAGCGGTTGTCTTTTTTATTCATCTCAGAAGGCATATGATACTTGAGATGTTTATGGATTCTAGGTAATTTTTGTGTAAAATTATAAAGATAATTAATGATTAAATTTTAGTTTTAAGACCAAAAATTCGATGCACGAGTATTCTCGGGCTGGTAAGTTAAGCGGTTAAAAGCCATAGAAAGCATAAATACTGTATTTAGTAGTAAAATTAGACTAATATTGCTTAACTGATATAAGAGACTAATATTGCTTGACTAATATTGATATGCTTGGATATCCCTGGATAACTTAGTGTACTTTGGTAAATTAATATAGTATTTATTTATATTCCAGTTATACCATTATTGAACAAATTTATTTGCTTAAATTTATAACAAATAGCTAAATGATTAGTTCCTTAGAAAACTTTAAAATAATTAATAAACAAAAAAATTTTGGGGAATATAAATTAAACAATTAAAATTTAGATATGTGAAAAATATTTTCAACAATTTTAGTTTTGTAATTACAAAGTATTGGCACATATGTCATACTGTATTGTCTTAATTCAATGAGATTTCTGAATAGACACTTATTTTTACTAACATAAAATGGATTTAATAATAAATTTCAAGTCACGTCTTCTATATCTGGTTTTCATTTTTGTTTTATGTATGTAAGTTAAATGTTAACTAGTGAAAAACATATTGAATAAATGAAAGAAAAATATAGATATTTTAAATTGAAATGTATACCTTTTCCTTCATAGAGTCTTTTTGTTCTTGCAGATATGTCTTTTTATTGATTGCGTGAGAAGAACTATCAAACTTGAACAAAGATTGCTACAAAAAACAATTATACAGAAAATATAAGACATCAATGCAAAATGCAAGTTAAGGGAAGAAAATGTGAGAATAAGATAATGTAAAGAAAGTTTTTACAGGAAAATGTTTATATTATAGGGTAAAATAACCAAACAGTCATTAATGAAAGGAAAACTTAAAAAATGTTCTATTCATGTTTAACACAGTTAAAGTTACACTGTTCTTTAAGTTTAACAAAGAATCAGATAAGATACTGAAAGACAGTTCCTAAACTTGGCAACTGTTTCTCTTTATTGAAATATATCCTGAAGTGATCTTTTCATTTTTAGCCTATTTTATTTTAATTAGCCAAAATAAAACAATTTTTGTAATTTTCAAATTAACTGTTACAGTAATTGTCACTTTTGTAACAACACGTAAATCTCATAATTCCATTCAATCACAAATGAAATAGGTAATTTTACTTACATATTATATATTTTGTTCAGACATGACATAAAAAAAATCAAAATAAGTCATTTCTGAATGATTATTTCAATAATTTCACAATACGATATTTTGTCCCTTCTTGAAACTTTCATTTCTTATAAATAAGAAAGCAGCTGAAAAAAGAAAATTCTATTTTATCTAAATCTTACTTTAAAGAAGCCACCAGAGCAAATAAAAATCAGACTAAACAAGAATTTTTTAATAATTTTTTAAGAAATAAAGTTTTATTTGCCACTGGTCAGTACATTGTACATCATATTATTCATTTATGTATGAATATTATAACTGAAAAATGTGGTCGAATTGATCTTCATAGATTTAAATATATTACAGTTACTTGTTGCAAATAAAATGGAACTATTATATTAATCCGTTAATGCTCAAATTAATTTAAGGCATAGATTTCAATAAATCTCTATTAAATTATGTTTAAAACGCCAAGATTAAGTTAACTGTAAAATAAATTTAAAAATGGAGAATTTTTTTATTTTTTTTTTAGAAAAAATATTTTAACAAATTAATAGAAATTCATTTTTAAAAACTTTTTGCAGAAATAGTAAAGATTTTTAATATATAGTAAAAAAATTAAAAATTTTTAAATCTTTTCCAATTCCTTGGATTACCTCAAAAATAAATCAAAGGAAAAATAAAATTAAAAAAATTAAAATTAGAACATTTTCACTTCAAAATCTGGCTAACTAGTGGTATATGCCTGTTGAAAATTGTTTACGAGTTTAAGAATACCTTTTGACTTCACAGAAAAAGCAAAAAAGAAACAATGGAATCCACTCAATATAGCCATGGAATTGAAAATGTAACTGTCCTGAAATGAGGACGCTGGGCATTAACAGGTTATGGCATTTTTTTAATTAAAAACAAGCTTTGTAACTTCATGATAGCTTTAGTAAGAACCGTAATAAATTTAAATTGGAATCAACAAAGGCATTAGAGCTCATACTCAAATCTTCAAAAAAACCAATAGAGCAAGAATAGTCCACAACAGTAGATAAAAAATAAATCTATCATTGAGGACATAAATAGCCTTCTTCCTAATTACTACATGTCTAACAATATTAACACACGGTTGACCGGCAATTTTACACAGAGGCTATCTCATGTCACTGGCTATTATTTTGTAATTGAATGCGGAAGTAAAACAAATTAAGTCGTGATCAGTCAACAACATTTGGTCATGAAAACATGAGTTAACTCGTGACGGGTCAACAATGTGTTAAGAATAGTGTACCAAAAAATTAAGTTAAGAAAACAGTAAAAATGAGATGTACATATACTAAACTGAATGCAGATGAATAATAATGAATTAATCAAAATTATATGCATATAAAATAAAGAGGGAATGAGGATTCAAGCTTCAGAAAAGCATGGTTACAAACACACTCAATGGGGCCTTAAGCAAAACGAGAGTAATCATAATTTATGAAAATCTTAGTTAGAAACAAAGGGGCAGATTTATAGGCTTCCGAAATAATAAAAGATTTTTTAATAACTCCAATTTGAAGTATCAGATGAATTTATCTTTGACTGACATTAAACTTATAAAAAAAACTACTTACTACATTAGGATTTGTAATAAACATTCAACTATTATGTCAGCTAAAAAATTATTTATTTCACATACAAATAAGGAGGGAAAAAAAAACCAATCCATGTATCAAAATATTTATTTTGCTATATGGTTAATTTACCTTTTTTGTCCTTGTCACTGTTTTACGGAGGAAAAATGAGGATATATCAGAGAAAGCTGCTGGTACTTTAGCAAAGACTGCAGTAGTACGCTGACTAACAGCACTATGAAGATCAAGATAATCAGAAACAAAGAGCTCTACCTGAAAGTTAGAAACAACCAAACAAAAATTAATACAGTGAAACCTCTCTGAGCGGCCACCCCTACGTTCCGAGAAAAAATGGCCGCTCAGAGGGGGTGGCCACTCTGAAGGGTTTCGTTACAATTACAAGATAATTGCTATAATACATAATATAAAAAAGTCTGACACATATTTCTTATTTAAAATTAAGTTTCCGACTTATCTAAAGAGAAAATAGTACTTTATTTAATAATTTTTTACATTTTTTGAAAAAGGATACAATTTGTGATTGTTTTAAGTTTTTACCCTTCTCGGAAAAAAACCATTTTTTCAAGTTCGTTTTTCAGTTTAAAAAGTAAATCTCTAGCCGATGCGTTTGTTAAATGGGATGGGTGAACGCGCCCGGCAGCCGTTCAGAGAGGTTGGGTGGCCGTTGCTAGGGGTTATTTTAACATTGGGTCTATGGGCCGAAAAATCCGTGCCACGAAAAATTGGCCGTTAAGAGGGGTGACCGCTATGTAGGGGTGGCCATTCGAAGAGGTTTCACTGTACTACTAAAATTGTAATTAGTGTTATCTAGGAAAGACAGCTTATTTTATGAATATAAAGAAGAGGAAAAATAATTTGCACTTCAAGAATAAAATAATAATTTCAACTAAAAATATGTAGAAACATATGTAAAAAAAAATTGTATTATAATTTAATAAATAAATGAAATAGAATGCATTTTTTAAAAATTATATTAAAATTTAATAAGCAAATGAAATAGAAGGCATTTTTTTAATTACTATAATAACTTACGTCAAATTGTTCTACGTTAGAATAAAATATTTTTTTTAACTTACCAAAATATGGTTATACAGTAGATAAATCATAAAGTTTGACATTATTGTTGTACAATATTTTTCTTAATCATTGTATTCACATGTTAAAATTATGTATATATTCAATAGTAGGCGAGCAAAATATAAAAACTTAGTTTAGACAGATTTGAAGTTAAACATAACTGTATAAAGCTACAAGTTTTACAACAACAGAAACAAAATAATTTTTATTTTTCTCAATATAAGTAGATTAGTTAATATTAGGTACATTTAAGTAACAAACACAAAAATAAATTTTTAACAAATAAATTAAGATTTTATTTTGAAGAAAACAAAAGTATAAAAATACACATATATACTTACAGTTGCTTGCAGTTTTGAATAAATATCAGCAATTTCATATTGTTGAGGAACATCAGTTGCAACTTTTGTCATCTTTTTAAAAAAATACAGTTTGTTTACAACTTAATCAGAAAAATATTCACTTCTTGATATGAAAGATGAAAACATAATAGAAATCTTAAAAACTAAGTAGCATTTTCTCATGCAATCATAATAATCTTTTGTAAAAAAAAAAAAAAATATGTTAAGTAGATTTTTTTTGTGTGTATTTTGATAATCATCCATAAGAAAACAGATATTAATTCAATAATCTAGAAAATCTCTTAAAACTATTTAAAGGACTGTATATTACAAAATTAAAAATTGTAAGAAACAGTTTCATTCACTTATGTTCCTTGGTTTAACAAATTATAACTTCTAAATTGCATATTATAACCATAAAAATAATAACTATTTAAAATAGCTGATATGAAAATTGCACCTATAAATTACTTAAAATTCAAATTTGAAACATAGATTTAAATTGTTTTTAGAAATTAGCACATTATTAAAGTGAAATTTCTAGTAGCATCAAACAGGATAAAGCAAAGTTTTAGGTTTATAAAGTATAAAGTGATGATTTAATTCCTAACCTATTAAAATTGGCATCAAAAAGTAAGCAAAATAATAATTTATTTTGTCAAAAAATTAAATGTAGTTTTAATCAGCTTTGTTTTTAATTTAATTTTCAAGAGAAAAAAGCAGCAATCTAACTTTCAACTTTTCATCAAAATTCAGCTAGCATCAAGGCAAGAAAAATGCAAAAGTTATACAAAAATCTATTTACTACTCACCGAAATTCGTTCAAGATTGTCTAATAAAGCATAATGATTTACAGCAACTTGCCGAAATTGATTTAAAATGGAATTTAATAAATCAAGAAGAAACTGCGGTGGTTGATTTTTGCTAAGAACTCCAGAAAATAATGGCTGCATCTCACAAGCATATGTTGAATTTTGTGGAATCATACCATACATAACTTCTGTAGAATTCCGAACAATTTTCATGAGTTCTTTAGAACAGTTTTCTTTCAAAATCTAGGGGGGAAAAATTATCATTGAGAAAATAATTACATTTGAAGTGAGCATATTTCTGAAAAGCACAAACATTTTCTAAAATCAGCAATTTTTCATGGCATTACAAAAGATTTTAGAAAATGAAATTATATTTTCACAATAACTTAAATAAGCATTTTATTATTTTTTTAGTTTAAAAGTTGAAATGCAAAAAGGCATTTTACTATTTTAAAGAAATAAGTTACATAACTTCTAACAATTATCTAAATGACAGATAAATATAATAAAGCAAAAATGTAAAATGTGCATTCACAGAATACAAAATTATTTACAGCACATAATAAATAATGAAATATTAATTGAACTCATTTAGTGCAAATACTGATTTGCACATATTTAACTACACATAAAATAATAAAATCAAGCTTAAAATCAAAAGTTGTTTACATTCAAGCAATATGTTATCAGTACAAAAGCAGATTCCAAAATTTCCTTTATTATTTTATATGAAATAACATCCATCTTCATGTTATTAGCTTCCCAAATATTATTTAAAAGATGGTTATTGCAATAGAACTAAAAAAAAAAAAAGGGAAGTAGCAACTGTATAATTTTTTTTATTTTGAATTTTGTTTTTAATTGTATAATATTAATTTTCTACATATGTAATAATTTGAATTAGGAGGAAGATATACCAATTTAAGACTTTCATATTTTAAACTATTTTTTTTTTTTAATTTTCCAGACATTTAGCATGTTATTAGTACATATGCACTTACCTCTACAGTTTCTGACAAACTATCTAGTAATGCAATGCATTTCAATATTACTGCAATTAGTTGATAATTAATATCCTTCGAGAAATCACAAGATGTACCTTCCACTGGTAATTTTATCACATGTCGATTATGAGTAAATGTTTCTAAAAAATATGAAATTCACAAAATTAGAAACAAAATGCTGACTTATTTCCACCAATTGACAGTAATTAGAATATTAAGCAAATACATGAAATAAATTTCATAAAAAAATGACAAACCTTCATAACTTTTTGCTTTAATATCAAATTCAGAAGTTTTCTGCAAAAATATGTTTTCAGGGGTCATGTAAAGGTGTTTATGGATTTCTTGCACTAATTTTTCATGTAATTTCTGGTTCAAAAAAGAGAGTATACATATAAATATTGAGTTATTGCATCATGAAAAAACTTAAAAATTCCATTTGCATCCAAAATAAATTTTTATGTCAAAAGTTGAAGAATGAAAATGCATACCATTAAAAAAAATTTAATGAAATGCTACAGAAGTTATTGAAAACATGTTCAATAAGCTTTATAGCATAGGATTATCTTCATATGCATATTTTAGGAAAATAAATAACTATATTTATTATTTAGATTAAAATGTTGCTCTATAAATTTTAAATTGCAGTTATAAAAATTTTATGACAAACATGTTACAAATCATTCATGTTCTGAGTCGGGGGAGTGATAGGTAGCAGATTGAAATGACCACAATGGTATGAACAAATTCACAACAATTTAATATAAAGCATCATTTGAATACAATTTAATAAGGAAAAAATTTTCAGCAAAAAATAATTTAGCACATTGCATTTACTTTCTAATCAAAATTTAGCAACTTCAATGACACACAACTCTTAAATAATGCCATTTAACAAAATAAATGAACAAAGCCATACATCTGCAAAAGGTAGCAGAAATTTATATTCCAATAAAAGCAGTCACAAATAAAGACTATGTTTCAGATGAATTTTGACAACAAACTGTTAATACAAAAAATAATTGGTTAAAAAAATATTTAAAATGTTACACCTCCAAATGTTCTACTATAATACTACAAAGAAGCATTCCCAAAATTTTTTGACAAAATTGTGACTTTTTATTCAGCATTTTGTAACTTCTATGTTGTCACAAGTTTAATTTCTGAACAAGCACTGCCTAATGCAATCAGGTTCCAGAAAAAAATGATGCCACTTAAGCAACAGTAAAGTTTCTAAACAGAGTCAAACACTTTCTTTTCAAAGCACATTCTTCAGAATACCTTACTAAAATTACTTTCATTTTGCAAATGAAAATCCTTGCTTGTTCTTTTATGAGAGTGAGCTCAATTGTGAGAAGTACCAATAAGTGGCTTTTAGGTTACAAAACTTTCACAGGTGGTTATCTCGTTATAGTTAAATGCTAAATATAAAGAAATAAGGCATTTCTTAAAAAAATAAGAAAATCAACAATTTGAAAAAAACAGAAGATTCTAATCATAAAAGATTTTTATTTATGAAGCAAAATAAGTACTCAGATGTTCAAATGAAAAACAACATCTTGAAAATTGTAATAAACAGGTTAAGAATGAAACAGTTGAACTTATGAGTGTATATTAAAAATTAATATCGATTTAATCATAGCAACATAATGTTTAAGAAGAAATAATACAAGCCTAAAATATTTTTGTTAAAAAGACATACAATTTCAAGATACTTCATACATCTTTTTCAAATAATAATATTTATATTAGAATAATATTTTAATCACATACTTTTCTGAGAGTAATAAGTTCAGATTTTAAGTCCTTCAGACCTTCCGCACCAGCCAATTTGCCATTCATAAGGTTCACTTTAAAAAAGAAAAAATGCTCTAAGAAATCATGTAACATAAAATAAATTCCAAGCAGTAAAACTGAATACTACAACTTTTACCACACTGCAAAAAATTCATTGGTATAATATTTTGAATTATTCTTTTATCTCACACTGGCATATAACAATTAAAAGCTAATTTAAAATCAAATATATACAAATTTGTAAAAAGTAAAATCAGCATTCTTTCCTTACACTGTATTTAAAAGAACAGCAACTTAAATTTTGAAAATTAAGGTCTAAAATAATATTTTTGAAATATTAAAATAGAAAGAAAAGAAATTGAATCCTTACATGATGATACAAGCAATTCAGTAGCTTTTAAAAATTGTTCTTCCTTCAAATAAGCTTCAACATTCCCATGAACTTGATTTAAATCATTGCTAAGAAAATAAAGAACTCATTATTAAAAATATATAATTACAAGAAAGAGCAACAATTTGAGGTAAAACTTTTCAATTTTCTTACATCTCTCTCAACATGTTGATAACTTCCCTATGTTCCACTGACTCTGCACGAAGCCTTCGAATCTCATCCCTTTTGCATTCTAGGAGTTTTTTGCAAGCAGTAAGTTTCTCAGTAACCAATCGACAACCCTGTCTGCTGCCTAAAAAATAAAAAAATTAGCTTTTAGATAAAAATAATATCACCAGCAAGAGATGGTAAAAATATTGTTTTTAATAATTTTTGACTTACTGTTAATTTTTGCAGATATTTTGCTGAAAGATTCCATAATAATCGACAGCTGTTCCCTGTGACCTGAAAATAGGAAATAGATGCCATATATTTACTTTCGGGATTAGTTAAAGTAATAATAATCAATGAAATAAAAATAGATATAAATATCAACATTTTTAATAACAAACCTGATATAAGTTCTACCAATCTACTATCACAAGCATCAAAATCCTTCTTCAGTTCTAACATTTTTCTTTTCCTGTCTTCATTATTTTTACTAAAATATAAGAAAAATAAAGTATTAAGCATCAGAAAAATTTTGAAACAGAGAGATTTTAGAGAAACTGAAGACAAACTAGATGTTTTTTTAAGAAATAAAACATTTTCTAGACCTTTAATAGCAAAAACCAATTACCTACATGATTTCAGTTTTAAATAGATGGTACTCAAATTCTAATGTGTTACATACACATCTACATGTGTTAATAATTACAGGGAAGGGGAACCTGCGGCCTTAGGGCCACGTGTGGCCTTCTTGCGCTTCTTATGCGGCCTTACCAGTTATTTACAATTTGCACTGAAATATATAGGTAATTGTCTGTAATATAATAATAATTACAGAACAATAACCCTTAAGATTCTGCTCTTGTGGCCTTTTGCCCAACAGCAGAAATTTAATGAGGCATTTCAGTGTGAAAAGGTTACCCCACCCCTGGTCTATTATAAGTATTGCATTGCAATGTAATTAAATTCTTTACAAAATAGTCAATGGCATAATGCTGTTAATACAAACCTAGTTTTTAAATAATAGTTTTGTGCTGAAAATCATTTAAGTATCCTTTCAAAATATTTTATCTATTGCAGTAAAGAAATAAGATGTTTTAGAATATTATTGTTCTCATAAAACTCTCACACCAGTAATAAATTCATAATTTCTATAAACAAATTTCAAAATAATTATGAAAACTTTCATCCACTGTCTTATAATCTTTAAAACATAAAATCTCCAAAATCTAAAAAAAAAAAAAAATATCTATTAGTCTTTTGATGATCCATTCTCCCTCCCTTCTTTACTCCAATATTATTTAAGAGTAAGATCAGTATCAAAGTAAAAAATAATTAAATAAATAAACTGCACAGTTAAAATTTAGAAGTTATAAATATTATTCATACTTTGTCCACATAATCATATTTTGTCACACACAAATCGGATATGTTTCAATACTATTCTTTTTTATCCAATATTTATTTTTAAAGCCTCTAAAAATAAATAATACTTTAAAATAAATGATAATTACCTCACAGATAATTCTGCAATAATATTCATCAAACGCCCACTCTGCAAAGATACATAAAATTTAATATGATAAACAACAAGAAAGATTGTAATAAAAATTTAACATATGCGTTAATATATTAAATTTTTAACATATAATAAATAAAAAGTCAACATGAATATAGAAATATGTGGCACTGAAATCATATATATCAGATCATTCACAAATGAATATATATAATGGTTTCATATTCTTATAAGATGCAATTGTAACCATTTGTATAAACGGTTTTAAAAACTCAAAATTATGTGCTTAGAAATGCGGAATTTTTCCAGGTTAAAGTCAGGTTTGTAAGACAACTATGTCCTGTAGCTATATGATAGCTACAAAGATAGATCTTGCAATTATAAGCTACAGTTAGATGACAATGACAATTCACAAGAATAATTTCTGAATTCAAAATGTCCCATTTAAAACTGTGCTTCCCAAAAATGCCCCAGCTATAACTCTTCTTTACAAATTTCCACAACATACTAACATGGTTTTGACAGACATATCCATTGCATTATTTTTGGACAAAAGAAAAATGTACAATCATTGTTGCAAATATCAAAGTGTTTTGCAGAATCTTAACATAATATTCAAACTGGCAATAAGTCAATTGTACTAAATGTACAGCATCTTTTTCATTTCTTAAATGTAAAAAGTATGCCCAAAGATATTTAATTGGAGCAAAGTTTATGTGATCCTTTCATTACATATATATGTATCAGGAAAGGTTTAGAGGGAAGTATGCATGGAAAAAATTACTAACAGAAAATAGAGACTAAGGATAAATATTAAAGCAGGTAGTATTCAAAATATAATAAATAATGTATTTGTTTTATAACACTCTCGGTGTGTTAATGATTTTAAGTGTCCAATTTTAATGTCAGTACTTTTGTAAATGAATAATTCATTATACACACCGTATCTTTATTCACTTTTGATCCCCGTGGGGGACGCACTGGTGTATATTGGGACTTATTCATAATTTTTTTTAGATTTCGAAACTAAAACCAAATTAATATTCAATTCCTAATAAGTGCTCGAATATTCTGTATAAATATAATAACAAATATATTTTCAGTAAGTAATTAAGAGAAAAAATAGATAAATCACGGGTTTAATTTTAGAAATTTTGTCATTATATATTTCTTTTTCAATTGATCACGAAATGTCAAACAACACATGCTAGGCGAAAGTTGACGCCTACGAAGTAAACAAAATAATAACACTTTTTAGTTGCCAATTGAAAGAAAAGTAAAACAAGAAGTTTGAAACTTGATTATTATTTTACTGCTTCTGAGTTCTAAATGT
>BGPR01013850.1:18259-40647 GCA_013235015.1 Araneus ventricosus | reverse complement strand
ATTTCTAATCTTTCATGCAATATTCAGTGATGCTACCAATGAAACTGTCTTTATTTTGTTAGTATGGGATTAATTAATTTCTAATCTTTCATGCAATATTCAGCGATGCTACCAAGGTGACTGTCTTACTGACGTGCCAAATCGTTGCCAAGCTATTTATGGAAAAAACTACATTGGATTGCTGGTAAGTGAAAATAATGGAATTAAATAATACGAGATTAGTATCAATATTGTGGATTTAACTTAAATATTCTGAAATTACAATTCCCCTAAAAGATAATGAAAGCAATTAGTTTTTGAACTTTGCATTATGTTTTGTGAGATTGATGATTATAAAAAATTTCGGCATGCATTTTAACACGATAATGCTGAGTACTATTGCATCTACAGCTACCAAGTTTGGCACGTAGTTGCCGCTTGGGCAGTAGATGCTCAATAAGAAAGGGTTTTTCAAAATTTTAATTTCAAATCAATCAAAATATTGTTTTTCCTCAGTAATTTCGAATCAGATTATCACAGAAACATTTTTGCAACACTTTAAAATTTAAAAAAAGGAAATTTCAGTAGTACCAATTTTATTCCCGTACTATTTTTTTATCGAACTTATTTATTTATTAAATAATTTTACAATTATTTTTCAATCTATTTTTTATCTAATTTTTATAACTTTTCATGATATTTCAAAGAATACTTAACAACAATACTTTTAGATATTTTAGTAATTACGTTTATGCACACGCGCATTGCAGCAATATTAAACACGATGTTTGTGTGCACGTTATCGCTGCTATATTTGAGAGTAAATTTTTAAAAATAACATAAATACAGCCCAATCAAGCCTGAAACATTATCGTGCTTCGATGCTTCACTTAAGAGATTCGAATTTCTTTTTCTTTTCAAATTTAGGTTTGTTTAAACTTTAGGAAACTTATTTTGAATTCCAATATACCTCTTATTCTAAATCTAATTTTGAAATGAATATATCGTCGCTTAACAAGCTACACCACCTGTCACGATTTTTTGAACTTGAAGGAACATGTGGTCTGATGTCTATATCAGATGTTAAAAAAAAATTCAGAAATATTCATTACTCGTTGCGAAAAACTGAGCATTTTCTTCCTCTTTGAAATTTCAAAAATTCAGATAGGTTGTGTTTCTTGTTAAGCGACGATATATGCAAAACTTGGTATATTTTGAATTAGCCTAATATTTGTGCGATGCTTTGTAAATATAAATATACTCAGTGGCGTAGCGACGAGGGGGGCAAGGGGATATAGTTGCACCCGGCGCTAGTCATAGGGGACGCCATGGAGACAAAGCATTATTGCGTAGTGATATTTGTAAGAATAATATTTATATATATTTGAAGATTTATTAAAATATTTAAAGAAAAGAAATTAAATAGATAAAAAAATCGTTTGGCCATAAAAGAAATTAATTTAAAAATATCGTTTGGATGTAAAAGAAATTAATTAAAAAATCGTTTGGCATTAATTCTTTTCTAAAGGTTATAAAAATGGAGTGGCATCGATATATTTATCATTTGCTAACGTTGCCTAGCAACGGAGAAGAATAAGTATGACTGAAAATGGAATTCGATGTCAGTGAGTAATGTAACTTTTGTGATGTAAGTGTATGCGTTTGTTTTAGATGTTTGTGCTGTGGAAGAAGTCCAATAAAAGTATTATTTTTGATAAAGAAGGCTCCACGATTCTTCATGCGATGCTGAAATACATCACAGCGTTTATGTCGATTTTAGGTAGATTCCTTATAGGAAGTCTACCTACTGCAATGGTTCTCATGACACGACTTTCGGAACATTTCTGCAGATCTTCACCGATCATGACCCCTAGAACCCGAAACCATCTTTTATTTGTATTTAAAGTTTTTTGATAGCTGCAATTGCTTAGAAGTTATGAGCTGAAAAATGATTTCCCCCCCCCTTCCTAACTTAAAATACCTTTCAACCTATGCATGTTACCCCTTGTTGGAAAGCTCTCAGCATTTGCAGTCTCTTCCACCCTCTCTCGTTCTTGCAGCTCTAATCCTTATGGAAATAGAGGGCGAAATGTTCTTTTCCTTATATCTCCAGACTAAAGGAACCCACCTTTGACGACGGTGATTTTTGAAACCAATTATATCTAGCCAATTGTATCTTATGCGGAGAAATAATACCGTGCTTTAATAGCACAGATGCCTTACAATGTTACAATATCTTCACAATACAATTAAGATATCTTCACAATACAATTAAGATATCTTCACAATACAATTAAGATATCTTCACAATACAATTAAGATATCTTCACAATACAATTAAGATATCTTCACAATACAATTAAGATATCTTCACAATACGATACAATTAAGATATCTTCACAATACGATACAGGTAAGATATCTTTACGAAGTATAGTTCAGAATTTAGAATATCGAACAGCGTCTCTAAAATATCGTAAAATATGTTGATGCTAACAGGGTCGACTCCGACATGCTAAGCCACTGGTGGCGATCGAAGGGGGAGGGCGAAAAAATCGCCTCGGGCGCCACTTACCCTAGCTACGCCACTGAATACCCTTCCGAGAAAATTGATAAGCATTGATTTATACCCTCTAAACTATATACTTAGTAAAAATCTACATGCGACGTCATCCAAAGTTTATAAGGTTTCAAGCTTCTATTTCCTCCAAATATCTTAAAAGCATTCCTTTCTCTTTCAGTGCTTCAAGTTTTACGAGCTTGCTCCACACTTGATCGCACTGAAATTACCCTTTCTATCGTGTCTACCTACATTTTCTTTCTTTCCGTAACTGGTCGTTTAACTGCTGAATTGTTTAGATTTATTGTAGTAGGAGGAAGCATTTTACCATCAATAACATTTCCATGTCGAAATTTTCTGAAATATCTCCCATCCAGCTGTCCTTCCTCTGCATTTCGCAAGAAGAATGCCTCATAAGGAAGTTGAAATATGTTGGCTTGTATGATACATATGGCGAATCAGTGACTAGATTTGGAGTGTGTAAGCCATTAAAGCAGTTCAACAAATATTGTTCATTTTTAAAGTCTTTACTTTGTAGTTTGAAATGATTTACAACGAACTCAAGTAATTAAAAATGAAAGTGCAACACTCAGTTTCAAGTGCGAAGAAAAATACCTCGCTGCAATATAAATACAATATCTGGTAAATTTAATGCGTTTGAATATAATAAAAGAAAGCTAATAATATAATAAAAGGCATATATAATAAAAGGCTGTACTGCGTCCTTTTAGTGTTGAAATCAAATGCATATTTTACAAGAGAAGTGGAGATAGTGCCGACAACATGAAATTAGAGGTTACATGACATGGTCAGTTATTTGACTCTATTAGGAACATTTATGTAGACAATGAACAGAAGAGGTCTAAGGTCACTAATAGAACATGGGTTAAAAATCTACCACAATCTGAAGTTTAAAATCACGTTGTTGACCATAACCGTACATTGTTACGTAGAACCATGAATATAAAATGACGCAAGATTCAATTGTAATCATATTACCGGCGAACAAGCTGGCCACCGAAGGCGGCTAGTACAACAATATAAATAGAATACAATTGAAATACATTTTTAAAAAAATAGCTTTACCTTTAAATAGACCAAATTTGCAAGTGTAATTATTTGAATTTTATTTTAGAAAATTACTGTCGTATCTTTTTTTCGGTGAGTGACTTCTAACAAAAGAAAACGAACACGTAGAAACCAGCCAAGTTCCCGTTGAGGCAAAATGAAACTGAATCCGAAACCTTAAAACAGCCAATGAAGGAGAAATCGAAAGAAAACAAACCAAGAGCGCAAAACGAACCTTTGGTGAAATTGAGGGGGGAAACAGAAAGAAAGAAAAAAGAGCATTAGTTGACCGGGCACCAAACAAGTGCCCAAAAATCCAGTTCTGGCTAAGTTCAATGACAGAAAGCTTAGCTTTTCGCCTTCGCCCTTATTTGTGCACTTATAAGCATTTATTTGTAAGCACTTATTTGTGCGCAATGAGTCAAGTTTGATGCCTTCCAAAACTATTTCGTGTGCAGCCCCACCCCCTATGCTTGTCTTGCTCGTTGATTCATTTCTGTCTTCTGTTCTCACTTTTATTACTTTTCCATTTTTCGTTGGCCATTTCACTCTTAGAATGGAAATGTAAGCAAATAGGGATAAAAAGGAAAATACGAATTTTCAAAATAATTTTAGTGGGTTCTGAAATTCTGCGGGCCTAAAGGACGAGCCTCTACTGCGTTTAGGTAAAGCTTAGTAACATGCACACCACTGAGGGCAAATAATTTAATAGGCAACTGATAATAACTCTAATTAGGCAATTGATGCCTTAAAATTTCGCTTTCTCAAGCTCTCCTTCCCTTCTTTATCAAGTCGACAGTTGTAACTATCGACCAATGAAACAGAGTAACAGTATGAGTGATTAGCAAATTTTTTTTCAACTCATGAGTTTGGGATGTTGTGCAACTAAACAAATATTTATATTGTGCAGTTTTTTGTGTTAAATAAACTTGTATTTTGCAATAAACACCTCCATTTAAATGTTTAAGAAACCCCTTCAAATCTAAAAATTAATATATCTCTGCAACGTTTGTAAATAGAATCGCGTAACTTAGTTTATACATAGATAAGATGAACGTTTTACACGTTGACACTTTTATTGTATGAAGGCCGTATAAAAATTTAGATTTTTTTAAACTTTTTATTAACAACCTTGACACGAGCCAAAGTGTTTTCATGCAGCATTTCTTATTTGATGAAGCTTTGAAATCGGAAGTATATGTCTGGGAGCAATATTCACGGAAATAAACGCTTGTTCCACTTTTTTGGGACACCTTGTATAAACACGTGCAGATCATGCATGTGACTATCGAACGAGCATCAATGGCTGCGAATAAGGTCTGGCTTGAAACATATTGCTGCACGGATCAGTAAGCTGCATTGTGGCCCCCTACATTTGCAGGAAAAATTATTTTTTCAATTTTATTTTAGCTGCTTAAAACTAGGAATTATAAAACAGCAATTGTTCCTAGAAAGCTAGCTAATTTTGTAACTAAATTTTTAAATTTTGCTGTCTTTCCTTTGTACTCCCGGGTACATTTAGACGTCGGTTAGTTTTTTAGCCCATGTCACATAGGGCAATTGTTATGTATGCGAACAACACTTTAGGCTTCCTTCGTGTATTGTGTGCAAAAGGTGTCTTCCTTTTCGGTTTTCCTTATGAGGAAATAATAGAGATTTATTTATAATCAGTTCAATGGTTTTGAATAACGCTATATGGCATATTTTATCCCTAAGTATAAATAACAAGACAGCAACAAAAACAACCCTCTCCCACGATTTTTAGGATGGTTGCGACAATATTCATCAATATAACCGGTTGTAACACATTATCAATTCTTATTTATCGACGGATCGAACAACACTAACAGCCTCGAATCATGGAGCTGGAACTGTATGAAGCAATGCAACTAAAGGAAACATTCTACTCTTTCACTGCACTTAATATGATAACTCTTCTTCTATATATTTTATATTATACTCGGATTGTAACCCTCTATGTACTTTTCATTATATTCTTCTTTGTTCATGTATAATCATGTTCCCTTTTATGTGTTTTTATATCTCACGGTGTAATTTTTTGCTTTTGCTTTTCAATAAAGTTTCACACATACTCATTCAACCGACAGGGAGTCGTTCAGGCTCCGAGGTCGGGGGTTTGTTGTGGTGTTATGTATGGCAGATTTGCTTAAATTGAGAAATTGGGGGCATAACGTTACAACTATGTGCTGTACAGTGTGCCAGCTAAAGTCCGTTGTCACCCCAATAATTTCTGAACGACAAGAGCTATAGTCATAAAAGTGGGGTCTAGGTATAGTAAAGTTGCCATGCGCTACGTAATGAAACCGCTACAGCGCCACCTAGGAGCAAAATTCGGATTTAGAGTTCTTATCTCAAAAACGGTACGAAATACGGGAAAAAGTCATTTTTATATTAAATAATGACATTAATATATTAAATTATTTATATTAAATATTCTTGCAAAAGCATTGAAAACGTGTTACGATGAAATCAGTTTACTATGATTAAATATTTTAGCTTCCCTTTTTTTCTAAACATGACTCATTGTATTTGAAAACAAATTTTACTCTTGTTGATATATATTTATAACTCTTTCTTCAAAATGACACACGTAAAAACACTTAGTACAGTTTCTCATTGTTTCAATTCTTTCAGAATCCAAGCAATCCCTGTGTCTATTACTGCTTAAACTTATATACACCTTGCATTCTTTATGAAGAAAATGTTCCCAACGGTGCAAGGTGTTACACTTACTCAAACTATGCAGGGGTAAGTAAATAGTTCAGTTTGTCTTCCTTTTTCCACATTCTTTTATTTGATAGAACTTATTTGATGTTTGTATTGTTGAGATTTCGTAATCCATTTACCACTCTCTACCTGATGTGATGGCGTTCTGAAATTCAGAACTTCAGAATTAATCGATAAATTAATCTTAATTGATAAATTAATCGATGATTTAGTTTTGAACCCACATGATAGCGCCACCTGGTAGTACAGTTCAAAACACCATTATACTATTCCATAATAATTATAATGACGAATTATGAAATATATTAAAGACTAAAGTAATAGAAATCATGAAAATAAATAAATGATTTCAAAAACATGCTTTTATTAGAATACTTATAAACAGAAAAGAAACTATCAAATTTAACAAAAATTTTAAAAAATAACTATAAAAAATCGAATGACAGTCTCTGTCGATCAAATGAAAGCAATACGATTACGAAATTAAGGCACAATGAGTGTTATATATAAAAAAAATTCAGAACATTCAATCAAAAATTAAAATATATTATGAACGCTATTTATTGAGAGTATTTATATCATCGCCTCTTTTAAAATCTTATTGGTTTTTATTAACTTTTTAAAACCTTATTGGTTTTTATTAACTTTTTAAAAACTTATTATTTTTTATTATTATTACCGTTTTCCAAACGCAACAATAAGTTCGCATAATCATTTAAATATAACAATTCAAGCTTTTCAAATTGTCCCTACCTTAAAAGAAAAAAATTAATAATTTATCTTAAAGTTTTATATACATCCCATTTTAATTATTGCGAAATCCATAATTAAAGAATAATATCTTGCAGGTTTCCAAAATCTTAAAGATAAAATACAGTGGTGTCCAAAAATAATGTACAATTTTTAAGGTGCTACAAAAGTGAAGTTAATATGGATACTATGGTTCGCAATCAATCGTGGGACATACTATCGTCGGAACTCACATTTTTCAGTGAAGATTCGGTCACGAAGGCAATTGGGGAGACCACCAGAAAGAAATGAAGGCGAAAATTTAGTTTGACCCATCCTGTTTCACAGAACGTTGATAACGATATGTAACTTTCTGCAATTTTTCTTTTTGTTGTGCTACTTACTTGCATTTTCTTAAAAATAGCACATATCTTCGAGAAGATATAGGGGTTTTCTTTAAAAAATCCCAAATTTTTCGCATGTTTTTTGCTTATAACATGCAGATTTTTCCGCCAAATTGTACGAACCTTCTGGATTACTTGACAATATGTAAAAGAAGCATATTAAAATTTAAATTAAAAATTTTTGAATATTACAGCAAATATGAGCATTTGAAGTAAATAATTTTTTACTGCGCATGTGCGAAACGTAGCGTAATTTTTTTCATAACTTCAGAGCAGATATATAGGGTAATTTATATAAAAATTCCAGTTCAATACCAATAGTATTCAGAAAGATATCGGCATTGCAACTTGTTGAATTTCGGTACGCTATAAGAGAAGCTAAATGATGAGGGTTCTTGCACAAACTGGTATTTTTTAAACCTGATTCTTCGAACAGTAATATCAAATTTTGTGAAAGTTGAATATCCTGAATATTCATGTACATTAATAAATTAAATACATGATTTAACTTGCATTTCGATGATAACTATTGGAAGATTCAAGTTTAATAAATTTCAGTTACTTTTTCATTTTTAATTTCAGTTACTCAGTTTCAGTGAATACTCTTGTATATCTATAATTTAAATACATAATTTAAATTACAGTTTAACGATTAGTATTCGAAGATTCAAGTTTAAAAAATAGTTTGTGCAAGAACCCTCATCATTTAGCTTCTCTTACAGTGTATCGAAATTCAACAAGTTGCAATGTCGATATCTTTCTGAATGCTATTGGTATTGAACTGGAATATTTATATAAATTGCCCTATATATCTGGCTCTGAAGTTTTGAAAAAAATTACGCTACGTTTCGCATATGTGCAGTAAAAAATTATTTACTACAGATGTTCATATTTCTTGTAATATTCAAATTTTTTAATTCACATTTTAATACAATGCTTCTTTTACATATTGTTAAGTATTCTGTAAGCTTCGTACAATTTGGTGGAAAACTCTTTATCTTATAAGCAAAAAGCATACTGAAAAATATGTGATATTTTTATGAAAATTCATATAAATATTAAGCACCACAAACATAACCATTGATGAAAGTTACATCTCGTTATTAGCTTTTTGTGAAGCAGGATTGGTCAACTTCATTTTCGCCTTCATCCCTTTCTGGTGCCCCCCCCCCAATTGCCCTTGTGACCGAATCTTCATTGTAAAATGTGAGTGCCGATGATAGTATGTCCCACGATTCCCAGCAATTAAGTATCCATATTAACTCCAATTCTGTAACATGTTTAAAATTGTGCGTTATTTTTGGACACCAGTGTGCACTTCTTGCATAGTTTTATTTATTATAATAATTATTAATTTTTATTTTGCAGAAATGCTTGAATGGAAGATGCGCGGCAGGTAAGAAATTGCATGCGTTCCATTTTTTTAATGCTTGTTTAAAATAATCTGCTATTCATACTTAAACTTTAAATCTGTTTAGAACACAAATTGAATAAGCAATCTTCTAATGATGATTGAATAATCTTCTATTGTACAATACACCTAGAATAGAAATACAAACAAAACCATCACTTGCTGTTTAATTAAGTCTTCACGGCTGCAACACCACCTGAAATTATTTTAAAAGCTTGTTATGTAGATTCCTCATAGAAATACTACCTATTGCAATGGTTCTCATGACACGACTTCGGGAAAATTTCTGCAGGTCTTCACCGATCGTAGTCCCTGGAACCCCAAAACACATCTCATATCGATCTATATATGACTAAAAGTATCCGGATATATGACTAAAAGTATCCGGATATATGACTAAAAGTATCAGGAAACTTTAGATTGATACGATTTTCGAATTTCACCAGACAGGCTGGAGGAAATGCTCTTAATCCTTATGTAATGAATAGGTTTGAACTCACATTTTGTAGAGGAGATTCGGCCACGAGGACATTTAGGGGACCGATCAGAAATCAGTGAGAAGAAAATGATTTCGGCTCATATTCGGGAAGACATACATGTTTTCTTTAAAAAATTCCGAATTTTTACACATGTTTTTTGCTCATAACATCCAGAGTTTAAAAACCAAATTATACGAAATTTACAGAATACGTGACAATACGTTAGCAAAGCATTGTATTAAAATTTGAAGTAAATATTTTGAATATTCGAAAAAATATGAGTATTTGTAGTAAATCATTTTTTCACTGCGCGAAACGTAACATAATTTTTCTTTCATAATTTCAAAGCCAAATACATAGGGCAACTTATGTAAAAATTAAAGTTGAATTCCGTTAATATACAATATATGCCCAAAAGTATCCGGACACTTGCAGATTTTCACATGTTTTAGAATTTCTCCAGAATAGTTTAACTGACTGCCTTTAAACTTCGGACATGTAAAGAATAGACAATAACTCACATTTTACATTGAAGTTTCGGTCCTGAGAGCAATTAGGGGACCGTCTACAAACTGATGAAGACAAACAGGTTTTTGGCACACCCCGCTTCACAGAATACTTATAACAAGATGAAACTTTCAGAAATGATAATATATAATGTACATAATATTTACAGGAATTTTTGTAAACACAGCACAAATATTTGGGAAGATATAAAGGTTTTCTTAAAAAATCTCAAATTTTCCCACCTGTTTTTTGCTTATAACATGCAGAGTTTTCTGTTATATTATCGACACACTCACAGAAAAGATGACAATATGTTAGAGAAGAATTTTGTAAAAATTTGGAAAAGAATATTTGAATATTACAGGGATTATGAGCAGTTTTAGTAAATAATGTTTTACTGCGCATGCGCGAAACATAGTGTAATTTTTCTTTCACAACTTTAAAGCCAGATATATAGGGCAACTTATATAAAAATATTCAGTTCAATATCATTAGTATTCAGAAAGATCTCGGTATTACAACGAGCAGAATTGTAGCGCATGTCGAAGAGAAACTAAAAGATGAGGGGTTGTACACAAATTGATATTTTTTAAACTTACATCTTTAAATAATTATATTGAATGGTATAGTGGTTAGAATTTGCTGAATACCCATGAACACATCTAATATTCGTAACGAATAAAAAAAATATATGTAGAATTATTAAAATATTTTAAGAAAAGAAATTAATTAGACAAAAACTCGTTTCGCCATAAAAGAAATATATTTAAAAATATCGTTTGGCCGTAAAATAATTGTAATATGTAACTTGTTAATAATCATGTAAATAATATAATTAAAGTAATAAAATGTTTGTTATTTATAGTGCCTAATTAACTGGAATTTCAGTTATGCACGTAATTGATAAGTCTTCATGGGCATTCAGCAAATTCTAATCACTATAGAATTCAATATAATTATTTAACGATATAAATTTTAAAAAATATCAATTTGTGTACAACCCCTCATCTTTTAGCTTCTCTTCGACAGGAGCTAAAATTCTGCTCGTTGTAATGCCGATATCTTTCTGAATACTAATGATATTGAACTGAATATTTTTATATAAGTTGCCCTATATATCTGGCTTTAAAGTTGTGAAAGAAAAATTACACTATGTTTCGCGCATGCGCAGTAAAACATTATTTACTAAAACTACTCATAATTGCTGCAATATTCAAATATTCGTTTTCAAATTTTACAAAATGGTTCTCTAACATATTGTCATCTTTTCTGTAAGCTTCGTATAATATAACAGAAAACTCTGCATGTTATAAGCAAAAAACAGGTGGGAAAATTTGAGATTTTTTAAGAAAAGCTTTATATCTTCCCTAATATTTGTGTTGTGTTTACGAAAATTCCTGTAAATATTATGTACATTATACATTACCATTTCTGAAAGTTTCATCTTGTTATAAATATTCTGTGAAGCGGGGTGTGCCAGAAACGTTTTTGTCTTCATCAATTTGTAGACGGTCCCCTAATTGCCCTCAGGACCAAATATTTCATGTAAAATGTGAGTTATTGTCTATTCCTTACATATTCGAAGTTTAAAGGCAGTCAGTTAAGCCATTCTGGAGAAATTCTAAAAAATGTGAAAATCTTCAAGTGTCCGGATACTTTTGGGCATATAGTGTATATATATATATATATATATATATATATATATATATATATATATTCAATTTATTATATATATATATATATATAATAAATTGAAATAATTGGTTAATTTAAGTTGAATCAAAGTTAGAAACATAGTGTTGGCAATCTAGTGATGTCAAGCTAAGTGACGGATTGTAATGATATGCTGATTATATGTAAAGGATAAATAAACACATCGATTCTATAATTCCTAGTGAATAAGAATGGATATTTTATTGACTGATGTATTCGTTGTTTTTAGTGCAATATATACTGGTGCAATATATTGATGGTATATTTTAAATTTAATATAGATACTTTCCATATGACGATGATATAATATTAGGGTTAGCGTATGGATTTTTCATTCTAAATTCTTTCATTTTAGGGTAAATTAGCCTTTCTGTTTTCTTAACATTTTTAGTAACAAGTATGGTTTGTACAACAAAATCGATTTAACCTCGCTAATACTTTTCCTAACAATTAATTTTATTGTTGAAATTTCCAAATTTTTGGTTTGACTTTTTCAATAGTTGTAAGAGTAATTTAGTTCATAGATTTATTTCCGTTTTACATGTGCTCTTTGCATGTGTTTTGCACTTTTCTTTATAGGATCTTAATTTAGATTTTGTTTTATTAATAAATTTTTAGTTTTTGAATTGCATTTTTGATATGTTTTGTTTATTTTGTTTTGATTATTGATATATAACAGGTTATATTATAGTTGATATTAAATATATATGAATGAAACGTCATTAATAAATGAATTTGAATGTTCATATATGAGAGGTTATATTATGGTTGATATTATATATATATATATATGAATGAAAAATCATTATTAAAGTTTAAGTGTAGAGTATCTGGTTCAAGAAAAAGACGTTAGTTGATTCAATCTTCCTTTATTTCATCATAAAAAATAGTATAGATTACTTTGCAGTAGTTAAAGGACACATGTTATACGAGTATCCATGACCAGAATTAAAGAGGTAACGCGCGAAGCGGCGTGCTGTTGTTGTCAGCTTACATGTTGAAATCAAAAAGGGCAGATAGGAATGCGCAGAAAGTTTACGTACCCAGAAAAGGGAATTTTCCCGGCAAGACTCGCGACTCGAATTGAAAGTAGAAGTGCGCTTATTACGATGAAGTAGAAGTAATTAAAAATTATGTATTATTAAAAACAATTAAAGAAAGTTAAAACATTAATTCATTACATACATATATAATGAGAATTCAGAATATATATATGTAATTTGTTTTTAATTTTAATTTTTAGATTTATATTTGTATATATTGAAAATATAACACATGTTTTGATTAATTGAAATTATAATACATGTTTTGATTAATTGAAATATTTAACTATATATATATGCTGAATATTTATTCAGAATTTTAAATTAAGTACGTTAAATTGCAGTTCTACGATTATTATTCGAAGATTCCAGCTTAAATAATATCAATTTTTGGAATACCCTTCATCATTTAGTTTCTTTTTTGAGAGAAACAGAAATTCAGATGCAGATATCCATAATTTTGATAACTTTTTGAATCTTAACGGTATTCAACGGGAATTTTTACATAAGTTGTCCTATATATCTGGCTTTGAAATTATAAAAGAAATATTATGAATGCAGTAAAAAATTATTTACCACAAATACACATATTGTCTCGAATATTTAAAGTATTTATGGTCATGCATTCTGTAAGTTTCGTATAATTTCGTTTAAAATTCTGCATTTTACGAGGATGAATCCAAAAATAGTTTACAAGAGCAATAAAAAATTATTTATTAACATTAGGCAGAAAATACAAAATAGAATTAAGATTTATATTTGCCGATCTTTTTTCCACATTATCACCCAATTTATTTAGGCATTTATCTGAACGCAGGACTAACTTGTTTAACCCGGCTTGGTAGAAATCTCGTCCTGCCCATTCATCCGATTCACGGCAGCTGTTTTCATATCACTGTCCAAAGAGAATCTTGTTCCAGATAAGCGTTCCTTCAATTTCGGATAAAGGAAATAGTCGCTGGGCCATCCTGAAGCCATCCGACACAAACACCCAGGAATATTGAGTGATGGTGTCATCCTCTTGCATGGCATTACCCATGCTGCTCGCGAAACTCAAGAATAGCTGCAAAAGTTCGAGTGGGAAGTCTGGAGCCTTCCGCATATAGTCCAGATTTGGCACCCAGTATGGGTTCAAAACACTTATCTGGAACAAGGTTCTCTTCAGACAGTGATGTGAAAACAGCTGCTCAGTGGGCAGGGACGTGATTTCTAACAAGCCGGGTTAAACAAGTAGGTTCTGCGTTTATATAAATGCCTAAATAGATTTGGTGATTATATGGAAAAGTTATCGGTAAATATGCCTCTTAATTCCCTTTTGAATGCTCTGTCTATTACTAATAAATAATTTTTTATTATTCTTGTAAACTTTTTCGGATCCATCCTTGTATAAGCAAAAAACATGTGGAAAAATTTGGGATATTTTAAGAAAACCTTTATATTTCTCGAATATACATGCTATTTGCTATTTTTACGAAAATGCATGTAAGCAATGTGCATAGCAAACAAAAGGTGAAAGTTGGAAATCATAATAAGCTTTGGGTGAAATGGGGTTAGCCGAAATCATTTTCTTCTTCATCAATTTCTGATTGATCCTCTAAGTGTCCTCATGGCCGAATCTTCTCTGTAAAAGGCGAGTTCAAGCCTATTCATCTCATGATCGAAGTTCAAGTGCACTTCCTCCAATCTTTCTGGAAAAATTCGAAACAATGTGTAAATCCGAAAGTGTCCGGATACTTTTGAACATATAGTGGTTTGGTGAGGCATATGTTGTAGGAAGGGTGAAAATCTCGGTCGAGTTCGTAGATGGGCTATCTAACTCTAAGGGGGTGGAAATGATGGAGCATTGAAATTTCTCGTAAATCCCTTACGATAGAAGATAGAAAGAAAATTCAAATTAGGCTGGACAAAAGGTATAGAATCTCCGCACAAAAGGGATCTATCTACATTCGCCTTTTGAGCTTGCCGATAGTTTTTTTTCATTTTCAGTCTTATTTGTTTACTTTTACAGGTTGAGAGTTCGATGAGCAACGAAAATGGAATAATAATCAAAACGAAGAAAGAAGAAAAAAATGAATTAATAAAGAGGAGATACGCAGGTTCGGTTGGAGCTGCACACCGAATAATCCTCCAAGGCAGGGGTTCCCAACCTTTTTTCCTCGCGTACCCCTTGATTATTCGTTTTGTTTTCGCGTACCCCCAACTATCATCTCCAACTCCCTCCCCCATCCACCCGTCTATGCAAAGAAGTTTTATCAATAATGTTAAGGTTAGCTTAAGTTATCTTAAAAGTGAAACGACTCGAGTTAAAAAAATTTGTAGAACTTATTTTTGATTTTACATTTTATTCCATTTTTAACGATAGTATTAGTTCAACGCCAAAACAATTGATGCCAGTATTGTAATTATTTCGTCTTAACATATAAGGATGGTAAAAAGTTGACTTCGTAGTTAATCAACTACTCAAGTGGTATAGTTATTAAATAGCAAGTATTCACTTGGAGAAGCACAATTCTCTAACTTTTTAAATCCATTATGTTTTCTTGTTTCGGCAATCAACAATTTTGATTTCGCGTACCCCCAAATGTTCCTTCGCGTACCCCTAGGGGTACGCGTACCACAGGTTGGGAACCTCTATTCCAGGGCATTAAAATTCACTCATTGCGAAAAGCAACGCTTTCTCCCTTTGAACTTAGCTTCGTCGGAGCTTATTTTTGGTAGCTCCGGTTTGGTATTCTTTTTAGCATGAAAATGTTTATAATTGGATACTACAGTTCAATTGCGTGATGCGGCATGCATGAAACAAAAATCATTCAAAACGCTTTACAAGGCAGCCCGATGAACTTAAAAGCCACAACATATCCCTCGCTGGTTCAAATCCAAAAGAAGTAGGTCTTGTTGTTAACAATCTTAAGAAAGGAAAAGCCCCTGGTCTGGACCGCCTGGATTATAGAATCTGGACACACATTTTTGGTTTTTATCCTAAGTTTTTAACTGCAATTTTTAATTTATGTTTTAGATTTAATTACTTTCCAAGATCGCTTAGGAATGCCAAGGTAGTTTTCCTACAAAAATATGGCAAAACTCCTGAGCTGTGTAATGCCTATCGGCCAGTCTGTCTCCTCCCGACAATCGGCAAGATTCTTGAGAGACTCTTTCATTTAAGATTTATCAAGCATCTTGACGAGCTCAGTATCATTCATGACAATCAATTTGGATTTAGGGAGGGGAAAAGCTGTGAAATAGCTATTAACAACATTGTAACAGGATTAAAGGAAAACAGAGAAACCCAGCATAGTGCTTTGGTCTCTCTTGATATTAATTCTGCATTTGACAGCTTAGACTGGTCGGTTCTTTTTAGAACACTTGATTTTTATGGCATTGCCAAATGTTTTAGAAATTTTATATTTCATTACTTGGTTGACAGGAAAGTTGTTTTCGACGATGGCCTAACCAGGATGGAGAGAGTTTGCACCACAGGTTGTCCTCAAGGGTCTGTTATTTTCCCGTACCTCTGGAATATTTACATTAATCCAATATTGAATCTAAACAGCGAAAAATTTCTAATACAAGCGTTCGCAGATGACCTGGCGCTAGTTTCCACTGGAAGAACAAGACGTGAGTTGGAAACAAACACAAATGAAATATTGTAGAAGATTATGGGAAACCTGACTTCTCTAAGATTGAAATTGTCGGTCGACAAGTGCCAGGCAATCGTTATTAGATCGAAACAAAACTTAAATCGCCAGAGGACGGTCCAAGTCGTTTTTAACACATCTCCCTGCTTTAAAATCAACAACAAAGGAATAAAAGTTAGTACCAGCCTGAAATACTTAGGTATTAATATTGATAACAGGTTTACATGGACCGCGCATATTATGACATTAGACTCAAAAATATTTAAGCTTACTCAAAATTTTAACCGTATCGTTCAATCTGATTTTAGTATAGACAAACATATTTTAAAAACATGGTATTTTGTGGTTATAGAAAAAGCCCTACTCTATGGCGCGGGAGTCTGGGATGGATCTTTAAATAATGAAAACATTAGGCGTTTAACAACCATCCAAAGAGTGTTTCTCTTAAAATTCCTGAAAGTGTATAGGACCACCTCTACGCAGGTACTGGGCGTCCTGGCAGAAATTCTCCCACTCTACCTTTCTGCCAAAGCAGAATTTCAAAAATTTCAGGTCTGGGTTTGCCGGTCCTCCGAGCTCGGTCGTGTTCTGGATGTCGGTGAACTTGATCATTTTGTTAAGTTGTCCAGTGTCCCAATTGAGTTCAGAATTATTGACATTAAACCTCAAATTGAAAATAGTCAATTCGAGGCGTACACGGATGGATCTAGGATCGGAGACGATTGTGGATTCTCGGTGTGCATTCTCAAAAATAAACATCCCTTTAAGATTTTTAAATTCAAACTGAGCAAAAATAATACAGTTTTCCAGGCCGAGCTGGCGGCGATTAATTTCGCCGTCCGCTGGGCCCAAGCAAACGGCTTCAAAATTAATATTTATACCGACAGTCAATCCTCCAGTGAAGCTTTGTATAGTACCAGGCCCAGGTCAGCATTTGTAATAGAGGCAAAAAAGAATTTTTATTTGGCTGGTAGCTCGGTTGGGCTCACCTGGGTCAAAGCACATGTCGGCGACGCGGGTAATGAGCTCGCCGATCACCATGCAAAATTGGCCACAACTGATGGCGAGAATATGAATGTCCAAACCCCGCTCTCATGTGTTAAATTCAAAATTACAAACAATTTAATGAAAGATTGGCAATATAAATGGGAAAACTATGACACATATTCGGGGAAGAGGGCCAGGAGTTTCGTACCCTGCGTAAATAAAAAATTATTGGTCCATAACAAATGCATAATTTACTTTTTAACGGGATACGGTCCACTCCCCTGTTACCTGCACAGATTCAAAAAACTAAACTCACCACTTTGCCCTTGTGGTCGACCTGGTGACGCGGATCACTACGTTTTTCATTGCCCGCTGACTAAGGAGCATCATCTTAAAGAACCCGCACTGAATAATCGGGTAGAGTGGTTCAAAAATTTATTAAAAAATAGGGAGTGCATTTTGCGACTTGAAAAGATCTTCAGATTCTGTGGGGACATGTGCAATAGGCTTAATCAGTACTAAATTTTGGTTTCAGGAAAAAAAAAGGGGGAAAGGATTTTTTTTTTTAAAATTTTCTTCAACTTGGTGTCATTCTATTATTTGGTTAACTGTTCTCGAGTTTTCGACGCTTTTAGGAACTGTTTCGGTTTCTTTTGAATTTTTATCTTGTCCATTGTAAAGTTTTTGATCTGTGGTGTGCTTCTGTGCAATTTTTGTAATGCGTATTGTCTCTCGATTTTTGTTTGTAACTGTTTGGTTTTGAAATGCTATTGATTTTAATTTGGTTATCTTTTGTTTGTGTTTTTAATGTTTAGTTTTTGCTCTTTGAGTTTTTGTGTTTTTTGCTCTTAATCTTTTGTGTTTTTAATGTTAAGCTTTTTGTGTTTTGCGTTTTTGCTTTTTATCCTTTTGTGCTTTGTGTTTTTGCTCATTAACTTTTTTTTAGTGCTTTGTTGTCAGTGATGATTTTTAAATTGTTCTGCTCACCCCTTGGGATTCTTTGTAAACTCTTTTTTTAATGTAGTTCATTTCTTTTGTTTTATGTTTCCCCTCCGGCCTGTGGAAGGCCTTACACCCTCCTAGGTAGGCTGGGCCGGAGCGGGTTGTAAATAAATAAATAAAATCAAAGTTACTCTAGTTATCGTGATCACAAGATAGCATGGGCAGAGTTTTATACATTTATATTTACAAACTTATAAACGAGTGGTGGTTTTGGGTTCTAGGGACCATGATCGGTGAAGAGCTGCAGAAATTTTCCCGAAGTCGTGTCATAAGAACCATTGCAACAGATAATATTCCTGTATGGAATCTACCTATGAATAGTGCTCTTGAATATTTAATTTCAATTCTACACCCTCTGGCCCGCCCCACCCTCATTGCGCCAACGAACTGAGCCGAGATTCGAAGATCTTCTGGTTCCAATCGGGAGCAATCGGCTTAAACCCGGCACTGCGAAGATAATTGTCTAAAATACAATTCAGATGAAAATCTTTAAAAGAAGGGGTTAACCTAATTAATATTAGAGGTTGAATAGGTGATGAAAGTTGCATTACTTCTCTTGTATAGGGGAGTGTAGCCGAATTCCGACCGGGGAATGGACCGGTATCGTAACTTCAATTCTATTCAATATTTGGACCGGTAACATAGGCAAATTATGTTCTAACGAATTAATCGAGGTGTATGGAATAATTTCTAAGAGAAAGCACTTAGTAGTTACTGTTACAGAACAAGTGTCTAGAGTTAGGCATCATCCATTAATTATTTCGATAAAGGACAAAATGCGTCTACGCTGTTTTAGAGTAGGTTGGAAAATATGTTATTATATCTATAAGATAGGAAATTTCTTCGGCTACAATGTATCATAATCATTTCATTAAAATAATTTTAAAACAAGGTTAGAAAAATTATTTCTGTTATTACTCAAAGGTTGCCTAGATTGGACCACAAACGATTGATCAGATTGAAGCATTTAAATCAAAGGGATTATTACCTTAAGCTATAGGAATAGCTCAAAAAGCAGTTTATCACTACTAGCAGTCATCATAAATTGGAAGCGGAACAAGTCAAAGCAAAAATCAATAAAAGGACACTAAAGCCACCAAATGCTGGATCAAAAATATAAAACTTAGGATGCCAATCACTGATGAGGAAACAAAGGGATTAAGTGAAACAGTGCGTGAAACGCCATACTTGTGTTCATGCATTTTGTGCCGATGTGAATTTGAGAATCAGAAAATACTTTTGCTTTAATTGTGCTGAAAGAAATTGGTGGTTCAATCTAGGCAACCTTGATTGGAACGATGACACACTTTTTTAAGTTGATTTTTCCTAATTTAAAGTGTATTTAATAAAAAGGTAATTGCACTGTTCTGTAGATAAATAAACAACAATGATTTCTACTGCTTGTTTTTCATTAAAATTACTTCTTTATCAATGTATCTTAAAAAATGACCAGGTGGTCCAAATTTGGGGAATCTCCCCTATTAGTTATTGGACCTTCATTTGTGGACGAGTGTTATCGAGTTGACTGGCGAAGAAGGAAGTATGTGCGTGTGCGGGGGGAGGGGGCTGATGTAGTTCTCTTGCTTTCGTCAGCAAAATAGTCGCTTCAGTATTCATTCAGCTTTCTGTTAACAAGCTAGAAGGAGCTTATATCATATGATGATTATTTTATATTTAGGCAATTCAAGAAACTTTATATCTAGTTTTGAAATTAAAAATTTGTGTTACTTCCCAGATAGCAATTTTAGTTTGCAGCAAACTTGCAGCAGTCTTGCACTGAAAATCTGTAAGCTTGCAGAAAGATTGACACGACAAGAGTGCAAGCTTGAAACAAGCTTGCAGAAGCGACGAAGTCACCACTCGACGAAGTTGCAGCAAGCTTGCCACGTCAAACTCATTGCAAACATAGCAAAAACAGAGTACGAACACAGCCTCGAATTAGAATTGGCGACCTAGAACTTGCTAAGCGGATGCTCTAACCACTCAGCCAGATAAACGCTGCGAAGAGAAGATAGATTTCGCTAAATGCATCGTTCCATTCGATTCGTATAGATTTATTTTAAACTCTTTTCTTGATTTCATTATTTTTTTAAATTTTGTGTTGAGAACATGATTTGAAATCAAAGAGAGAGAGAGCGATTTTCGTTAATAACTACGTTTTGCTAGTAGAATAAATTATGAAATTAGGGTTCAAAAGTAATTACTTTTAAATTGGGACAAAAATGAAGTTATTATTTTTCAACAAACATTGACTGTTTTTTAGGTTTAATTTTGTTTATAAACGTTTAAATTTCATCTTTTAGAAAAAGGCGATATAGTTTTCTTTAAAGTGCGAGTTCTATATTTAGTAAAAAGATGGAAAATGTTTCAATTTTTTTTTATAAAAAAGTTAATTTTTTCACAAATTATCATTGATTTATTGAATTAATAAAAAGAAGGACGGTCTAGGAGATGCTATTAAAAATAAGATGTTTTTTTAAAACAGAGACAAAGATAATTATCATCTTTGCAACAAACTTGTTTTGCAAACTCACAGCAAGCTTGCATTGCAAGGAGGGGTGGCGCTAGTTGTCACGGTGAACTTAAGGCAAATTCGTTTTGCAAGCGAGGGTGGCGATTCTGCATTGTTAGTTTGCCACAAGTTCGCTTCTAGCTTGACGCGTCAAATTTGCCATGACAAGGTAATATCAAGTAAAAATTAAACTTGCTGCAAACATACGTGCTATCTGGGTTAGAGGTACTTCATCTTTAGAGCTTCTTAGAGAGCTTTCGTCTGCAAAATAGTCGCTTCAATATTCATTTAGCTTCCTGTTAACAAACTAGAAGGAGCTTATATCGTATGACGATTCTTTTATATTTAAGTAATTCAAGAAACTTTATATCTGGTTCTGAAATTAAAAAATTGTGTTACTTAGAGATACATTTTTCTTAAAATTGTATTCTCTTGATAAATATGTTTTGCACCTCTGCTCATTTCTGAGCTGATGAGCCGACACTGGAAAGTAGCTTCTCTTTCCCTCTTCTTGTAGAACAGACTGAATTTTTCGATAATTCAAGGAAAATTTATTTTTTAGAACGATTTGTTTTAAATTAATAAGTATAATTTGTTTTAAATAACAATTTGTTTTAAAACAATGACTATCAGTGTTTTATGCTGATAAAGTCTTAGCCTATTTGTTATTGAAAAGTTTGTAACAGAAGGAAAATCACAAAACATGGCTAAAACATTGCTCCGAGTCATGTGAAAAAGTTAAGCCATCTGTGAAGTAGCTTCTCCTTAACTATTGTATTATGGCGTCCTCCAAGAGCTCTCAATGTAAGAAAAAGAAATTAGGATTAACACATTTGAAAAATTCGTCTGAGAAATCATTTTCATTTTTTAAAAAATTCTACAGATGCATTCTAATAATAAATACCAAATTTCAGCTATTCCTTTTTAGAAAAATGGTGATTTAATACCTACTTATTATAACCTAAAGTAGACTTCTGTGATTTGGGCATTACAAAATATTGATATCAATATTTATCAATAATGCTGTTCAGCTTTTATGGCCGAATAAATATTTAAAATGATTTCAAATTCCTCTTGCGTAGGCTGGGCCGGAGCGGGTTGTAAATAAATAAATAATTAAAACTTGTTTGTAATCTAAAATTCACTGTTAAAACATATAATTTTTGGTAGAACACCTGTTTGGTCCTTTCCACCAGTGTAACCTTTAAGAATGTCAACAATTTTAACAATCTCCAAAATAAATGGCACTACTAATTCTTATAAATTCTCTTTTTTTGTTTGAATGGTATATCTACAGGCGGATTAACTTTTGGCAGAGGAATCTTCTACGATGATGACGGTGCAGCTGCAGCAGCCGCTGCTAGCGCGGCAGCAAGTGCAGCAGGAAGTGTTTCAGGAGGTACAAGAGGTTATTTTGGAGGAAATAGATTCGGAACAATTTCAGGAAGTCAGGCAACGGCTGGAGCAGGAGCGGGAGCAACAGCTGCATCAGGGGCAGCTGGAGGAGGAAGAGGAGCAGCCGCTGGAGCAGGAGCTGGAGCAGGAGCGGTATCAGGAGCGGGAGCAGCAGCTGGAGGAGCAGCAGCAGCTGGAGGAGGAGCAGCCGCTGGA
>BGPR01013849.1:0-22399 GCA_013235015.1 Araneus ventricosus | reverse complement strand
TCCAGCGGCTGCTCCTCCTCCAGCTGCTGCTGCTCCTCCAGCTGCTGCTCCCGCTCCTGATACCGCTCCTGCTCCAGCTCCTGCTCCAGCGGCTGCTCCTCTTCCTCCTCCAGCTGCCCCTGATGCAGCTGTTGCTCCCGCTCCTGCTCCAGCCGTTGCCTGACTTCCTGAAATTGTTCCGAATCTATTTCCTCCAAAATAACCTCTTGTACCTCCTGAAACACTTCCTGCTGCACTTGCTGCCGCGCTAGCAGCGGCTGCTGCAGCTGCACCGTCATCATCGTAGAAGATTCCTCTGCCAAAAGTTAATCCGCCTGTAGATATACCATTCAAACAAAAAAAGAGAATTTATAAGAATTAGTAGTGCCATTTATTTTGGAGATTGTTAAAATTGTTGACATTCTTAAAGGTTACACTGGTGGAAAGGACCAAACAGGTGTTCTACCAAAAATTATATGTTTTAACAGTGAATTTTAGATTACAAACAAGTTTTAATTATTTATTTATTTACAACCCGCTCCGGCCCAGCCTACGCAAGAGGAATTTGAAATCATTTTAAATATTTATTCGGCCATAAAAGCTGAACAGCATTATTGATAAATATTGATATCAATATTTTGTAATGCCCAAATCACAGAAGTCTACTTTAGGTTATAATAAGTAGGTATTAAATCACCATTTTTCTAAAAAGGAATAGCTGAAATTTGGTATTTATTATTAGAATGCATCTGTAGAATTTTTTAAAAAATGAAAATGATTTCTCAGACGAATTTTTCAAATGTGTTAATCCTAATTTCTTTTTCTTACATTGAGAGCTCTTGGAGGACGCCATAATACAATAGTTAAGGAGAAGCTACTTCACAGATGGCTTAACTTTTTCACATGACTCGGAGCAATGTTTTAGCCATGTTTTGTGATTTTCCTTCTGTTACAAACTTTTCAATAACAAATAGGCTAAGACTTTATCAGCATAAAACACTGATAGTCATTGTTTTAAAACAAATTGTTATTTAAAACAAATTATACTTATTAATTTAAAACAAATCGTTCTAAAAAATAAATTTTCCTTGAATTATCGAAAAATTCAGTCTGTTCTACAAGAAGAGGGAAAGAGAAGCTACTTTCCAGTGTCGGCTCATCAGCTCAGAAATGAGCAGAGGTGCAAAACATATTTATCAAGAGAATACAATTTTAAGAAAAATGTATCTCTAAGTAACACAATTTTTTAATTTCAGAACCAGATATAAAGTTTCTTGAATTACTTAAATATAAAAGAATCGTCATACGATATAAGCTCCTTCTAGTTTGTTAACAGGAAGCTAAATGAATATTGAAGCGACTATTTTGCAGACGAAAGCTCTCTAAGAAGCTCTAAAGATGAAGTACCTCTAACCCAGATAGCACGTATGTTTGCAGCAAGTTTAATTTTTACTTGATATTACCTTGTCATGGCAAATTTGACGCGTCAAGCTAGAAGCGAACTTGTGGCAAACTAACAATGCAGAATCGCCACCCTCGCTTGCAAAACGAATTTGCCTTAAGTTCACCGTGACAACTAGCGCCACCCCTCCTTGCAATGCAAGCTTGCTGTGAGTTTGCAAAACAAGTTTGTTGCAAAGATGATAATTATCTTTGTCTCTGTTTTAAAAAAACATCTTATTTTTAATAGCATCTCCTAGACCGTCCTTCTTTTTATTAATTCAATAAATCAATGATAATTTGTGAAAAAATTAACTTTTTTATAAAAAAAAATTGAAACATTTTCCATCTTTTTACTAAATATAGAACTCGCACTTTAAAGAAAACTATATCGCCTTTTTCTAAAAGATGAAATTTAAACGTTTATAAACAAAATTAAACCTAAAAAACAGTCAATGTTTGTTGAAAAATAATAACTTCATTTTTGTCCCAATTTAAAAGTAATTACTTTTGAACCCTAATTTCATAATTTATTCTACTAGCAAAACGTAGTTATTAACGAAAATCGCTCTCTCTCTCTTTGATTTCAAATCATGTTCTCAACACAAAATTTAAAAAAATAATGAAATCAAGAAAAGAGTTTAAAATAAATCTATACGAATCGAATGGAACGATGCATTTAGCGAAATCTATCTTCTCTTCGCAGCGTTTATCTGGCTGAGTGGTTAGAGCATCCGCTTAGCAAGTTCTAGGTCGCCAATTCTAATTCGAGGCTGTGTTCGTACTCTGTTTTTGCTATGTTTGCAATGAGTTTGACGTGGCAAGCTTGCTGCAACTTCGTCGAGTGGTGACTTCGTCGCTTCTGCAAGCTTGTTTCAAGCTTGCACTCTTGTCGTGTCAATCTTTCTGCAAGCTTACAGATTTTCAGTGCAAGACTGCTGCAAGTTTGCTGCAAACTAAAATTGCTATCTGGGAAGTAACACAAATTTTTAATTTCAAAACTAGATATAAAGTTTCTTGAATTGCCTAAATATAAAATAATCATCATATGATATAAGCTCCTTCTAGCTTGTTAACAGAAAGCTGAATGAATACTGAAGCGACTATTTTGCTGACGAAAGCAAGAGAACTACATCAGCCCCCTCCCCCCGCACACGCACATACTTCCTTCTTCGCCAGTCAACTCGATAACACTCGTCCACAAATGAAGGTCCAATAACTAATAGGGGAGATTCCCCAAATTTGGACCACCTGGTCATTTTTTAAGATACATTGATAAAGAAGTAATTTTAATGAAAAACAAGCAGTAGAAATCATTGTTGTTTATTTATCTACAGAACAGTGCAATTACCTTTTTATTAAATACACTTTAAATTAGGAAAAATCAACTTAAAAAAGTGTGTCATCGTTCCAATCAAGGTTGCCTAGATTGAACCACCAATTTCTTTCAGCACAATTAAAGCAAAAGTATTTTCTGATTCTCAAATTCACATCGGCACAAAATGCATGAACACAAGTATGGCGTTTCACGCACTGTTTCACTTAATCCCTTTGTTTCCTCATCAGTGATTGGCATCCTAAGTTTTATATTTTTGATCCAGCATTTGGTGGCTTTAGTGTCCTTTTATTGATTTTTGCTTTGACTTGTTCCGCTTCCAATTTATGATGACTGCTAGTAGTGATAAACTGCTTTTTGAGCTATTCCTATAGCTTAAGGTAATAATCCCTTTGATTTAAATGCTTCAATCTGATCAATCGTTTGTGGTCCAATCTAGGCAACCTTTGAGTAATAACAGAAATAATTTTTCTAACCTTGTTTTAAAATTATTTTAATGAAATGATTATGATACATTGTAGCCGAAGAAATTTCCTGTCTTATAGATATAATAACATATTTTCCAACCTACTCTAAAACAGCGTAGACGCATTTTGTCCTTTATCGAAATAATTAATGGATGATGCCTAACTCTAGACACTTGTTCTGTAACAGTAACTACTAAGTGCTTTCTCTTAGAAATTATTCCATACACCTCGATTAATTCGTTAGAACATAATTTGCCTATGTTACCGGTCCAAATATTGAATAGAATTGAAGTTACGATACCGGTCCATTCCCCGGTCGGAATTCGGCTACACTCCCCTATACAAGAGAAGTAATGCAACTTTCATCACCTATTCAACCTCTAATATTAATTAGGTTAATCCCTTCTTTTAAAGATTTTCATCTGAATTGTATTTTAGACAATTATCTTCGCAGTGCCGGGTTTAAGCCGATTGCTCCCGATTGGAACCAGAAGATCTTCGAATCTCGGCTCAGTTCGTTGGCGCAATGAGGGTGGGGCGGGCCAGAGGGTGTAGAATTGAAATTAAATATTCAAGAGCACTATTCATAGGTAGATTCCATACAGGAATATTATCTGTTGCAATGGTTCTTATGACACGACTTCGGGAAAATTTCTGCAGCTCTTCACCGATCATGGTCCCTAGAACCCAAAACCACCACTCGTTTATAAGTTTGTAAATATAAATGTATAAAACTCTGCCCATGCTATCTTGTGATCACGATAACTAGAGTAACTTTGATTTTATTTATTTATTTACAACCCGCTCCGGCCCAGCCTACCTAGGAGGGTGTAAGGCCTTCCACAGGCCGGAGGGGAAACATAAAACAAAAGAAATGAACTACATTAAAAAAAGAGTTTACAAAGAATCCCAAGGGGTGAGCAGAACAATTTAAAAATCATCACTGACAACAAAGCACTAAAAAAAAGTTAATGAGCAAAAACACAAAGCACAAAAGGATAAAAAGCAAAAACGCAAAACACAAAAAGCTTAACATTAAAAACACAAAAGATTAAGAGCAAAAAACACAAAAACTCAAAGAGCAAAAACTAAACATTAAAAACACAAACAAAAGATAACCAAATTAAAATCAATAGCATTTCAAAACCAAACAGTTACAAACAAAAATCGAGAGACAATACGCATTACAAAAATTGCACAGAAGCACACCACAGATCAAAAACTTTACAATGGACAAGATAAAAATTCAAAAGAAACCGAAACAGTTCCTAAAAGCGTCGAAAACTCGAGAACAGTTAACCAAATAATAGAATGACACCAAGTTGAAGAAAATTTTAAAAAAAAAAATCCTTTCCCCCTTTTTTTTTCCTGAAACCAAAATTTAGTACTGATTAAGCCTATTGCACATGTCCCCACAGAATCTGAAGATCTTTTCAAGTCGCAAAATGCACTCCCTATTTTTTAATAAATTTTTGAACCACTCTACCCGATTATTCAGTGCGGGTTCTTTAAGATGATGCTCCTTAGTCAGCGGGCAATGAAAAACGTAGTGATCCGCGTCACCAGGTCGACCACAAGGGCAAAGTGGTGAGTTTAGTTTTTTGAATCTGTGCAGGTAACAGGGGAGTGGACCGTATCCCGTTAAAAAGTAAATTATGCATTTGTTATGGACCAATAATTTTTTATTTACGCAGGGTACGAAACTCCTGGCCCTCTTCCCCGAATATGTGTCATAGTTTTCCCATTTATATTGCCAATCTTTCATTAAATTGTTTGTAATTTTGAATTTAACACATGAGAGCGGGGTTTGGACATTCATATTCTCGCCATCAGTTGTGGCCAATTTTGCATGGTGATCGGCGAGCTCATTACCCGCGTCGCCGACATGTGCTTTGACCCAGGTGAGCCCAACCGAGCTACCAGCCAAATAAAAATTCTTTTTTGCCTCTATTACAAATGCTGACCTGGGCCTGGTACTATACAAAGCTTCACTGGAGGATTGACTGTCGGTATAAATATTAATTTTGAAGCCGTTTGCTTGGGCCCAGCGGACGGCGAAATTAATCGCCGCCAGCTCGGCCTGGAAAACTGTATTATTTTTGCTCAGTTTGAATTTAAAAATCTTAAAGGGATGTTTATTTTTGAGAATGCACACCGAGAATCCACAATCGTCTCCGATCCTAGATCCATCCGTGTACGCCTCGAATTGACTATTTTCAATTTGAGGTTTAATGTCAATAATTCTGAACTCAATTGGGACACTGGACAACTTAACAAAATGATCAAGTTCACCGACATCCAGAACACGACCGAGCTCGGAGGACCGGCAAACCCAGACCTGAAATTTTTGAAATTCTGCTTTGGCAGAAAGGTAGAGTGGGAGAATTTCTGCCAGGACGCCCAGTACCTGCGTAGAGGTGGTCCTATACACTTTCAGGAATTTTAAGAGAAACACTCTTTGGATGGTTGTTAAACGCCTAATGTTTTCATTATTTAAAGATCCATCCCAGACTCCCGCGCCATAGAGTAGGGCTTTTTCTATAACCACAAAATACCATGTTTTTAAAATATGTTTGTCTATACTAAAATCAGATTGAACGATACGGTTAAAATTTTGAGTAAGCTTAAATATTTTTGAGTCTAATGTCATAATATGCGCGGTCCATGTAAACCTGTTATCAATATTAATACCTAAGTATTTCAGGCTGGTACTAACTTTTATTCCTTTGTTGTTGATTTTAAAGCAGGGAGATGTGTTAAAAACGACTTGGACCGTCCTCTGGCGATTTAAGTTTTGTTTCGATCTAATAACGATTGCCTGGCACTTGTCGACCGACAATTTCAATCTTAGAGAAGTCAGGTTTCCCATAATCTTCTACAATATTTCATTTGTGTTTGTTTCCAACTCACGTCTTGTTCTTCCAGTGGAAACTAGCGCCAGGTCATCTGCGAACGCTTGTATTAGAAATTTTTCGCTGTTTAGATTCAATATTGGATTAATGTAAATATTCCAGAGGTACGGGAAAATAACAGACCCTTGAGGACAACCTGTGGTGCAAACTCTCTCCATCCTGGTTAGGCCATCGTCGAAAACAACTTTCCTGTCAACCAAGTAATGAAATATAAAATTTCTAAAACATTTGGCAATGCCATAAAAATCAAGTGTTCTAAAAAGAACCGACCAGTCTAAGCTGTCAAATGCAGAATTAATATCAAGAGAGACCAAAGCACTATGCTGGGTTTCTCTGTTTTCCTTTAATCCTGTTACAATGTTGTTAATAGCTATTTCACAGCTTTTCCCCTCCCTAAATCCAAATTGATTGTCATGAATGATACTGAGCTCGTCAAGATGCTTGATAAATCTTAAATGAAAGAGTCTCTCAAGAATCTTGCCGATTGTCGGGAGGAGACAGACTGGCCGATAGGCATTACACAGCTCAGGAGTTTTGCCATATTTTTGTAGGAAAACTACCTTGGCATTCCTAAGCGATCTTGGAAAGTAATTAAATCTAAAACATAAATTAAAAATTGCAGTTAAAAACTTAGGATAAAAACCAAAAATGTGTGTCCAGATTCTATAATCCAGGCGGTCCAGACCAGGGGCTTTTCCTTTCTTAAGATTGTTAACAACAAGACCTACTTCTTTTGGATTTGAACCAGCGAGGGATATGTTGTGGCTTTTAAGTTCATCGGGCTGCCTTGTAAAGCGTTTTGAATGATTTTTGTTTCATGCATGCCGCATCACGCAATTGAACTGTAGTATCCAATTATAAACATTTTCATGCTAAAAAGAATACCAAACCGGAGCTACCAAAAATAAGCTCCGACGAAGCTAAGTTCAAAGGGAGAAAGCGTTGCTTTTCGCAATGAGTGAATTTTAATGCCCTGGAATAGAGGTTCCCAACCTGTGGTACGCGTACCCCTAGGGGTACGCGAAGGAACATTTGGGGGTACGCGAAATCAAAATTGTTGATTGCCGAAACAAGAAAACATAATGGATTTAAAAAGTTAGAGAATTGTGCTTCTCCAAGTGAATACTTGCTATTTAATAACTATACCACTTGAGTAGTTGATTAACTACGAAGTCAACTTTTTACCATCCTTATATGTTAAGACGAAATAATTACAATACTGGCATCAATTGTTTTGGCGTTGAACTAATACTATCGTTAAAAATGGAATAAAATGTAAAATCAAAAATAAGTTCTACAAATTTTTTTAACTCGAGTCGTTTCACTTTTAAGATAACTTAAGCTAACCTTAACATTATTGATAAAACTTCTTTGCATAGACGGGTGGATGGGGGAGGGAGTTGGAGATGATAGTTGGGGGTACGCGAAAACAAAACGAATAATCAAGGGGTACGCGAGGAAAAAAGGTTGGGAACCCCTGCCTTGGAGGATTATTCGGTGTGCAGCTCCAACCGAACCTGCGTATCTCCTCTTTATTAATTCATTTTTTTCTTCTTTCTTCGTTTTGATTATTATTCCATTTTCGTTGCTCATCGAACTCTCAACCTGTAAAAGTAAACAAATAAGACTGAAAATGAAAAAAAACTATCGGCAAGCTCAAAAGGCGAATGTAGATAGATCCCTTTTGTGCGGAGATTCTATACCTTTTGTCCAGCCTAATTTGAATTTTCTTTCTATCTTCTATCGTAAGGGATTTACGAGAAATTTCAATGCCCCATCATTTCCACACCCTTAGAGTTAGATAGCCCATCTACGAACTCGACCGAGATTTTCACCCTTCCTACAACATATGCCTCACCAAACCACTATATGTTCAAAAGTATCCGGACACTTTCGGATTTACACATTGTTTCGAATTTTTCCAGAAAGATTGGAGGAAGTGCACTTGAACTTCGATCATGAGATGAATAGGCTTGAACTCGCCTTTTACAGAGAAGATTCGGCCATGAGGACACTTAGAGGATCAATCAGAAATTGATGAAGAAGAAAATGATTTCGGCTAACCCCATTTCACCCAAAGCTTATTATGATTTCCAACTTTCACCTTTTGTTTGCTATGCACATTGCTTACATGCATTTTCGTAAAAATAGCAAATAGCATGTATATTCGAGAAATATAAAGGTTTTCTTAAAATATCCCAAATTTTTCCACATGTTTTTTGCTTATACAAGGATGGATCCGAAAAAGTTTACAAGAATAATAAAAAATTATTTATTAGTAATAGACAGAGCATTCAAAAGGGAATTAAGAGGCATATTTACCGATAACTTTTCCATATAATCACCAAATCTATTTAGGCATTTATATAAACGCAGAACCTACTTGTTTAACCCGGCTTGTTAGAAATCACGTCCCTGCCCACTGAGCAGCTGTTTTCACATCACTGTCTGAAGAGAACCTTGTTCCAGATAAGTGTTTTGAACCCATACTGGGTGCCAAATCTGGACTATATGCGGAAGGCTCCAGACTTCCCACTCGAACTTTTGCAGCTATTCTTGAGTTTCGCGAGCAGCATGGGTAATGCCATGCAAGAGGATGACACCATCACTCAATATGGTGTTTGTGTCGGATGGCTTCAGGATGGCCCAGCGACTATTTCCTTTATCCGAAATTGAAGGAACGCTTATCTGGAACAAGATTCTCTTTGGACAGTGATATGAAAACAGCTGCCGTGAATCGGATGAATGGGCAGGACGAGATTTCTACCAAGCCGGGTTAAACAAGTTAGTCCTGCGTTCAGATAAATGCCTAAATAAATTGGGTGATAATGTGGAAAAAAGATCGGCAAATATAAATCTTAATTCTATTTTGTATTTTCTGCCTAATGTTAATAAATAATTTTTTATTGCTCTTGTAAACTATTTTTGGATTCATCCTCGTAAAATGCAGAATTTTAAACGAAATTATACGAAACTTACAGAATGCATGACCATAAATACTTTAAATATTCGAGACAATATGTGTATTTGTGGTAAATAATTTTTTACTGCATTCATAATATTTCTTTTATAATTTCAAAGCCAGATATATAGGACAACTTATGTAAAAATTCCCGTTGAATACCGTTAAGATTCAAAAAGTTATCAAAATTATGGATATCTGCATCTGAATTTCTGTTTCTCTCAAAAAAGAAACTAAATGATGAAGGGTATTCCAAAAATTGATATTATTTAAGCTGGAATCTTCGAATAATAATCGTAGAACTGCAATTTAACGTACTTAATTTAAAATTCTGAATAAATATTCAGCATATATATATAGTTAAATATTTCAATTAATCAAAACATGTATTATAATTTCAATTAATCAAAACATGTGTTATATTTTCAATATATACAAATATAAATCTAAAAATTAAAATTAAAAACAAATTACATATATATATTCTGAATTCTCATTATATATGTATGTAATGAATTAATGTTTTAACTTTCTTTAATTGTTTTTAATAATACATAATTTTTAATTACTTCTACTTCATCGTAATAAGCGCACTTCTACTTTCAATTCGAGTCGCGAGTCTTGCCGGGAAAATTCCCTTTTCTGGGTACGTAAACTTTCTGCGCATTCCTATCTGCCCTTTTTGATTTCAACATGTAAGCTGACAACAACAGCACGCCGCTTCGCGCGTTACCTCTTTAATTCTGGTCATGGATACTCGTATAACATGTGTCCTTTAACTACTGCAAAGTAATCTATACTATTTTTTATGATGAAATAAAGGAAGATTGAATCAACTAACGTCTTTTTCTTGAACCAGATACTCTACACTTAAACTTTAATAATGATTTTTCATTCATATATATATAATATCAACAATAATATAACCTCTCATATATGAACATTCAAATTCATTTATTAATGACGTTTCATTCATATATATTTAATATCAACTATAATATAACCTGTTATATATCAATAATCAAAACAAAATAAACAAAACATATCAAAAATGCAATTCAAAAACTAAAAATTTATTAATAAAACAAAATCTAAATTAAGATCCTATAAAGAAAAGTGCAAAACACATGCAAAGAGCACATGTAAAACGGAAATAAATCTATGAACTAAATTACTCTTACAACTATTGAAAAAGTCAAACCAAAAATTTGGAAATTTCAACAATAAAATTAATTGTTAGGAAAAGTATTAGCGAGGTTAAATCGATTTTGTTGTACAAACCATACTTGTTACTAAAAATGTTAAGAAAACAGAAAGGCTAATTTACCCTAAAATGAAAGAATTTAGAATGAAAAATCCATACGCTAACCCTAATATTATATCATCGTCATATGGAAAGTATCTATATTAAATTTAAAATATACCATCAATATATTGCACCAGTATATATTGCACTAAAAACAACGAATACATCAGTCAATAAAATATCCATTCTTATTCACTAGGAATTATAGAATCGATGTGTTTATTTATCCTTTACATATAATCAGCATATCATTACAATCCGTCACTTAGCTTGACATCACTAGATTGCCAACACTATGTTTCTAACTTTGATTCAACTTAAATTAACCAATTATTTCAATTTATTATATATATATATATATATAATAAATTGAATATATATATATATATATATATATATATATATATATATATATATACACTATATGCCCAAAAGTATCCGGACACTTGAAGATTTTCACATTTTTTAGAATTTCTCCAGAATGGCTTAACTGACTGCCTTTAAACTTCGAATATGTAAGGAATAGACAATAACTCACATTTTACATGAAATATTTGGTCCTGAGGGCAATTAGGGGACCGTCTACAAATTGATGAAGACAAAAACGTTTCTGGCACACCCCGCTTCACAGAATATTTATAACAAGATGAAACTTTCAGAAATGGTAATGTATAATGTACATAATATTTACAGGAATTTTCGTAAACACAACACAAATATTAGGGAAGATATAAAGCTTTTCTTAAAAAATCTCAAATTTTCCCACCTGTTTTTTGCTTATAACATGCAGAGTTTTCTGTTATATTATACGAAGCTTACAGAAAAGATGACAATATGTTAGAGAACCATTTTGTAAAATTTGAAAACGAATATTTGAATATTGCAGCAATTATGAGTAGTTTTAGTAAATAATGTTTTACTGCGCATGCGCGAAACATAGTGTAATTTTTCTTTCACAACTTTAAAGCCAGATATATAGGGCAACTTATATAAAAATATTCAGTTCAATATCATTAGTATTCAGAAAGATATCGGCATTACAACGAGCAGAATTTTAGCTCCTGTCGAAGAGAAGCTAAAAGATGAGGGGTTGTACACAAATTGATATTTTTTAAAATTTATATCGTTAAATAATTATATTGAATTCTATAGTGATTAGAATTTGCTGAATGCCCATGAAGACTTATCAATTACGTGCATAACTGAAATTCCAGTTAATTAGGCACTATAAATAACAAACATTTTATTACTTTAATTATATTATTTACATGATTATTAACAAGTTACATATTACAATTATTTTACGGCCAAACGATATTTTTAAATATATTTCTTTTATGGCGAAACGAGTTTTTGTCTAATTAATTTCTTTTCTTAAAATATTTTAATAATTCTACATATATTTTTTTTATTCGTTACGAATATTAGATGTGTTCATGGGTATTCAGCAAATTCTAACCACTATACCATTCAATATAATTATTTAAAGATGTAAGTTTAAAAAATATCAATTTGTGTACAACCCCTCATCTTTTAGTTTCTCTTCGACATGCGCTACAATTCTGCTCGTTGTAATACCGAGATCTTTCTGAATACTAATGATATTGAACTGAATATATTTATATAAGTTGCCCTATATATCTGGCTTTAAAGTTGTGAAAGAAAAATTACACTATGTTTCGCGCATGCGCAGTAAAACATTATTTACTAAAACTGCTCATAATCCCTGTAATATTCAAATATTCTTTTCCAAATTTTTACAAAATTCTTCTCTAACATATTGTCATCTTTTCTGTGAGTGTGTCGATAATATAACAGAAAACTCTGCATGTTATAAGCAAAAAACAGGTGGGAAAATTTGAGATTTTTTAAGAAAACCTTTATATCTTCCCAAATATTTGTGCTGTGTTTACAAAAATTCCTGTAAATATTATGTACATTATATATTATCATTTCTGAAAGTTTCATCTTGTTATAAGTATTCTGTGAAGCGGGGTGTGCCAAAAACCTGTTTGTCTTCATCAGTTTGTAGACGGTCCCCTAATTGCTCTCAGGACCGAAACTTCAATGTAAAATGTGAGTTATTGTCTATTCTTTACATGTCCGAAGTTTAAAGGCAGTCAGTTAAACTATTCTGGAGAAATTCTAAAACATGTGAAAATCTGCAAGTGTCCGGATACTTTTGGGCATATATTGTATATTAACGGAATTCAACTTTAATTTTTACATAAGTTGCCCTATGTATTTGGCTTTGAAATTATGAAAGAAAAATTATGTTACGTTTCGCGCAGTGAAAAAATGATTTACTACAAATACTCATATTTTTTCGAATATTCAAAATATTTACTTCAAATTTTAATACAATGCTTTGCTAACGTATTGTCACGTATTCTGTAAATTTCGTATAATTTGGTTTTTAAACTCTGGATGTTATGAGCAAAAAACATGTGTAAAAATTCGGAATTTTTTAAAGAAAACATGTATGTCTTCCCGAATATGAGCCGAAATCATTTTCTTCTCACTGATTTCTGATCGGTCCCCTAAATGTCCTCGTGGCCGAATCTCCTCTACAAAATGTGAGTTCAAACCTATTCATTACATAAGGATTAAGAGCATTTCCTCCAGCCTGTCTGGTGAAATTCGAAAATCGTATCAATCTAAAGTTTCCTGATACTTTTAGTCATATATCCGGATACTTTTAGTCATATATCCGGATACTTTTAGTCATATATAGATCGATATGAGATGTGTTTTGGGGTTCCAGGGACTACGATCGGTGAAGACCTGCAGAAATTTTCCCGAAGTCGTGTCATGAGAACCATTGCAATAGGTAGTATTTCTATGAGGAATCTACATAACAAGCTTTTAAAATAATTTCAGGTGGTGTTGCAGCCGTGAAGACTTAATTAAACAGCAAGTGATGGTTTTGTTTGTATTTCTATTCTAGGTGTATTGTACAATAGAAGATTATTCAATCATCATTAGAAGATTGCTTATTCAATTTGTGTTCTAAACAGATTTAAAGTTTAAGTATGAATAGCAGATTATTTTAAACAAGCATTAAAAAAATGGAACGCATGCAATTTCTTACCTGCCGCGCATCTTCCATTCAAGCATTTCTGCAAAATAAAAATTAATAATTATTATAATAAATAAAACTATGCAAGAAGTGCACACTGGTGTCCAAAAATAACGCACAATTTTAAACATGTTACAGAATTGGAGTTAATATGGATACTTAATTGCTGGGAATCGTGGGACATACTATCATCGGCACTCACATTTTACAATGAAGATTCGGTCACAAGGGCAATTGGGGGGGGGGCACCAGAAAGGGATGAAGGCGAAAATGAAGTTGACCAATCCTGCTTCACAAAAAGCTAATAACGAGATGTAACTTTCATCAATGGTTATGTTTGTGGTGCTTAATATTTATATGAATTTTCATAAAAATATCACATATTTTTCAGTATGCTTTTTGCTTATAAGATAAAGAGTTTTCCACCAAATTGTACGAAGCTTACAGAATACTTAACAATATGTAAAAGAAGCATTGTATTAAAATGTGAATTAAAAAATTTGAATATTACAAGAAATATGAACATCTGTAGTAAATAATTTTTTACTGCACATATGCGAAACGTAGCGTAATTTTTTTCAAAACTTCAGAGCCAGATATATAGGGCAATTTATATAAATATTCCAGTTCAATACCAATAGCATTCAGAAAGATATCGACATTGCAACTTGTTGAATTTCGATACACTGTAAGAGAAGCTAAATGATGAGGGTTCTTGCACAAACTATTTTTTAAACTTGAATCTTCGAATACTAATCGTTAAACTGTAATTTAAATTATGTATTTAAATTATAGATATACAAGAGTATTCACTGAAACTGAGTAACTGAAATTAAAAATGAAAAAGTAACTGAAATTTATTAAACTTGAATCTTCCAATAGTTATCATCGAAATGCAAGTTAAATCATGTATTTAATTTATTAATGTACATGAATATTCAGGATATTCAACTTTCACAAAATTTGATATTACTGTTCGAAGAATCAGGTTTAAAAAATACCAGTTTGTGCAAGAACCCTCATCATTTAGCTTCTCTTATAGCGTACCGAAATTCAACAAGTTGCAATGCCGATATCTTTCTGAATACTATTGGTATTGAACTGGAATTTTTATATAAATTACCCTATATATCTGCTCTGAAGTTATGAAAAAAATTACGCTACGTTTCGCACATGCGCAGTAAAAAATTATTTACTTCAAATGCTCATATTTGCTGTAATATTCAAAAATTTTTAATTTAAATTTTAATATGCTTCTTTTACATATTGTCAAGTAATCCAGAAGGTTCGTACAATTTGGCGGAAAAATCTGCATGTTATAAGCAAAAAACATGCGAAAAATTTGGGATTTTTTAAAGAAAACCCCTATATCTTCTCGAAGATATGTGCTATTTTTAAGAAAATGCAAGTAAGTAGCACAACAAAAAGAAAAATTGCAGAAAGTTACATATCGTTATCAACGTTCTGTGAAACAGGATGGGTCAAACTAAATTTTCGCCTTCATTTCTTTCTGGTGGTCTCCCCAATTGCCTTCGTGACCGAATCTTCACTGAAAAATGTGAGTTCCGACGATAGTATGTCCCACGATTGATTGCGAACCATAGTATCCATATTAACTTCACTTTTGTAGCACCTTAAAAATTGTACATTATTTTTGGACACCACTGTATTTTATCTTTAAGATTTTGGAAACCTGCAAGATATTATTCTTTAATTATGGATTTCGCAATAATTAAAATGGGATGTATATAAAACTTTAAGATAAATTATTAATTTTTTTCTTTTAAGGTAGGGACAATTTGAAAAGCTTGAATTGTTATATTTAAATGATTATGCGAACTTATTGTTGCGTTTGGAAAACGGTAATAATAATAAAAAATAATAAGTTTTTAAAAAGTTAATAAAAACCAATAAGGTTTTAAAAAGTTAATAAAAACCAATAAGATTTTAAAAGAGGCGATGATATAAATACTCTCAATAAATAGCGTTCATAATATATTTTAATTTTTGATTGAATGTTCTGAATTTTTTTTATATATAACACTCATTGTGCCTTAATTTCGTAATCGTATTGCTTTCATTTGATCGACAGAGACTGTCATTCGATTTTTTATAGTTATTTTTTAAAATTTTTGTTAAATTTGATAGTTTCTTTTCTGTTTATAAGTATTCTAATAAAAGCATGTTTTTGAAATCATTTATTTATTTTCATGATTTCTATTACTTTAGTCTTTAATATATTTCATAATTCGTCATTATAATTATTATGGAATAGTATAATGGTGTTTTGAACTGTACTACCAGGTGGCGCTATCATGTGGGTTCAAAACTAAATCATCGATTAATTTATCAATTAAGATTAATTTATCGATTAATTCTGAAGTTCTGAATTTCAGAACGCCATCACATCAGGTAGAGAGTGGTAAATGGATTACGAAATCTCAACAATACAAACATCAAATAAGTTCTATCAAATAAAAGAATGTGGAAAAAGGAAGACAAACTGAACTATTTACTTACCCCTGCATAGTTTGAGTAAGTGTAACACCTTGCACCGTTGGGAACATTTTCTTCATAAAGAATGCAAGGTGTATATAAGTTTAAGCAGTAATAGACACAGGGATTGCTTGGATTCTGAAAGAATTGAAACAATGAGAAACTGTACTAAGTGTTTTTACGTGTGTCATTTTGAAGAAAGAGTTATAAATATATATCAACAAGAGTAAAATTTGTTTTCAAATACAATGAGTCATGTTTAGAAAAAAAGGGAAGCTAAAATATTTAATCATAGTAAACTGATTTCATCGTAACACGTTTTCAATGCTTTTGCAAGAATATTTAATATAAATAATTTAATATATTAATGTCATTATTTAATATAAAAATGACTTTTTCCCGTATTTCGTACCGTTTTTGAGATAAGAACTCTAAATCCGAATTTTGCTCCTAGGTGGCGCTGTAGCGGTTTCATTACGTAGCGCATGGCAACTTTACTATACCTAGACCCCACTTTTATGACTATAGCTCTTGTCGTTCAGAAATTATTGGGGTGACAACGGACTTTAGCTGGCACACTGTACAGCACATAGTTGTAACGTTATGCCCCCAATTTCTCAATTTAAGCAAATCTGCCATACATAACACCACAACAAACCCCCGACCTCGGAGCCTGAACGACTCCCTGTCGGTTGAATGAGTATGTGTGAAACTTTATTGAAAAGCAAAAGCAAAAAATTACACCGTGAGATATAAAAACACATAAAAGGGAACATGATTATACATGAACAAAGAAGAATATAATGAAAAGTACATAGAGGGTTACAATCCGAGTATAATATAAAATATATAGAAGAAGAGTTATCATATTAAGTGCAGTGAAAGAGTAGAATGTTTCCTTTAGTTGCATTGCTTCATACAGTTCCAGCTCCATGATTCGAGGCTGTTAGTGTTGTTCGATCCGTCGATAAATAAGAATTGATAATGTGTTACAACCGGTTATATTGATGAATATTGTCGCAACCATCCTAAAAATCGTGGGAGAGGGTTGTTTTTGTTGCTGTCTTGTTATTTATACTTAGGGATAAAATATGCCATATAGCGTTATTCAAAACCATTGAACTGATTATAAATAAATCTCTATTATTTCCTCATAAGGAAAACCGAAAAGGAAGACACCTTTTGCACACAATACACGAAGGAAGCCTAAAGTGTTGTTCGCATACATAACAATTGCCCTATGTGACATGGGCTAAAAAACTAACCGACGTCTAAATGTACCCGGGAGTACAAAGGAAAGACAGCAAAATTTAAAAATTTAGTTACAAAATTAGCTAGCTTTCTAGGAACAATTGCTGTTTTATAATTCCTAGTTTTAAGCAGCTAAAATAAAATTGAAAAAATAATTTTTCCTGCAAATGTAGGGGGCCACAATGCAGCTTACTGATCCGTGCAGCAATATGTTTCAAGCCAGACCTTATTCGCAGCCATTGATGCTCGTTCGATAGTCACATGCATGATCTGCACGTGTTTATACAAGGTGTCCCAAAAAAGTGGAACAAGCGTTTATTTCCGTGAATATTGCTCCCAGACATATACTTCCGATTTCAAAGCTTCATCAAATAAGAAATGCTGCATGAAAACACTTTGGCTCGTGTCAAGGTTGTTAATAAAAAGTTTAAAAAAATCTAAATTTTTATACGGCCTTCATACAATAAAAGTGTCAACGTGTAAAACGTTCATCTTATCTATGTATAAACTAAGTTACGCGATTCTATTTACAAACGTTGCAGAGATATATTAATTTTTAGATTTGAAGGGGTTTCTTAAACATTTAAATGGAGGTGTTTATTGCAAAATACAAGTTTATTTAACACAAAAAACTGCACAATATAAATATTTGTTTAGTTGCACAACATCCCAAACTCATGAGTTGAAAAAAAATTTGCTAATCACTCATACTGTTACTCTGTTTCATTGGTCGATAGTTACAACTGTCGACTTGATAAAGAAGGGAAGGAGAGCTTGAGAAAGCGAAATTTTAAGGCATCAATTGCCTAATTAGAGTTATTATCAGTTGCCTATTAAATTATTTGCCCTCAGTGGTGTGCATGTTACTAAGCTTTACCTAAACGCAGTAGAGGCTCGTCCTTTAGGCCCGCAGAATTTCAGAACCCACTAAAATTATTTTGAAAATTCGTATTTTCCTTTTTATCCCTATTTGCTTACATTTCCATTCTAAGAGTGAAATGGCCAACGAAAAATGGAAAAGTAATAAAAGTGAGAACAGAAGACAGAAATGAATCAACGAGCAAGACAAGCATAGGGGGTGGGGCTGCACACGAAATAGTTTTGGAAGGCATCAAACTTGACTCATTGCGCACAAATAAGTGCTTACAAATAAATGCTTATAAGTGCACAAATAAGGGCGAAGGCGAAAAGCTAAGCTTTCTGTCATTGAACTTAGCCAGAACTGGATTTTTGGGCACTTGTTTGGTGCCCGGTCAACTAATGCTCTTTTTTCTTTCTTTCTGTTTCCCCCCTCAATTTCACCAAAGGTTCGTTTTGCGCTCTTGGTTTGTTTTCTTTCGATTTCTCCTTCATTGGCTGTTTTAAGGTTTCGGATTCAGTTTCATTTTGCCTCAACGGGAACTTGGCTGGTTTCTACGTGTTCGTTTTCTTTTGTTAGAAGTCACTCACCGAAAAAAAGATACGACAGTAATTTTCTAAAATAAAATTCAAATAATTACACTTGCAAATTTGGTCTATTTAAAGGTAAAGCTATTTTTTTAAAAATGTATTTCAATTGTATTCTATTTATATTGTTGTACTAGCCGCCTTCGGTGGCCAGCTTGTTCGCCGGTAATATGATTACAATTGAATCTTGCGTCATTTTATATTCATGGTTCTACGTAACAATGTACGGTTATGGTCAACAACGTGATTTTAAACTTCAGATTGTGGTAGATTTTTAACCCATGTTCTATTAGTGACCTTAGACCTCTTCTGTTCATTGTCTACATAAATGTTCCTAATAGAGTCAAATAACTGACCATGTCATGTAACCTCTAATTTCATGTTGTCGGCACTATCTCCACTTCTCTTGTAAAATATGCATTTGATTTCAACACTAAAAGGACGCAGTACAGCCTTTTATTATATATGCCTTTTATTATATTATTAGCTTTCTTTTATTATATTCAAACGCATTAAATTTACCAGATATTGTATTTATATTGCAGCGAGGTATTTTTCTTCGCACTTGAAACTGAGTGTTGCACTTTCATTTTTAATTACTTGAGTTCGTTGTAAATCATTTCAAACTACAAAGTAAAGACTTTAAAAATGAACAATATTTGTTGAACTGCTTTAATGGCTTACACACTCCAAATCTAGTCACTGATTCGCCATATGTATCATACAAGCCAACATATTTCAACTTCCTTATGAGGCATTCTTCTTGCGAAATGCAGAGGAAGGACAGCTGGATGGGAGATATTTCAGAAAATTTCGACATGGAAATGTTATTGATGGTAAAATGCTTCCTCCTACTACAATAAATCTAAACAATTCAGCAGTTAAACGACCAGTTACGGAAAGAAAGAAAATGTAGGTAGACACGATAGAAAGGGTAATTTCAGTGCGATCAAGTGTGGAGCAAGCTCGTAAAACTTGAAGCACTGAAAGAGAAAGGAATGCTTTTAAGATATTTGGAGGAAATAGAAGCTTGAAACCTTATAAACTTTGGATGACGTCGCATGTAGATTTTTACTAAGTATATAGTTTAGAGGGTATAAATCAATGCTTATCAATTTTCTCGGAAGGGTATTCAGTGGCGTAGCTAGGGTAAGTGGCGCCCGAGGCGATTTTTTCGCCCTCCCCCTTCGATCGCCACCAGTGGCTTAGCATGTCGGAGTCGACCCTGTTAGCATCAACATATTTTACGATATTTTAGAGACGCTGTTCGATATTCTAAATTCTGAACTATACTTCGTAAAGATATCTTACCTGTATCGTATTGTGAAGATATCTTAATTGTTTCGTATTGTGAAGATATCTTAATTGTTTCGTATTGTGAAGATATCTTAATTGTATTGTGAAGATATCTTACCTGTATCGTATTGTGAAGATATCTTAATTGTTTCGTATTGTGAAGATATCTTAAATGTATTGTGAAGATATCTTAATTTTATCGTATTGTGAAGATATTGTAACATAGTAAAGCATCTGTGCTATTAAAGCACGGTATTATTTCTCCGCATAAGATGCAATTGGCTAGACATAATTGGTTTCAAAAATCACCGTCGTCAAAAGTGGGTTCCTTTAGTCTGGAGATATAAGGAAAAGAACATTTTGCCCTCTATTTCCATAAGGATTAGAGCTGCAAGAACCAGAGAGGGTGGAAGAGACTGCAAATGATGAGAGCTTTCCAACAGGGGGTAACATGCATAGGTTGAAAGGTATTTTAAGTTAGGGAGGGGGGGGGGGGAAACATTTTTTAGCTCATAACTTCTAAGCAACTGCAGCTATCAAAAAACTTTAAATACAAATAAAAGATGGTTTCGGGTTCTAGGGGTCATGATCGGTGAAGATCTGCAGAAATGTTCCGAAAGTCGTGTCATGAGAACCATTGCAGTAGGTAGACTTCCTATAAGGAATCTACCTAAAATCGACATAAACGCTGTGATGTATTTCAGCATCGCATGAAGAATCGTGGAGCCTTCTTTATCAAAAATAATACTTTTATTGGACTTCTTCCACAGCACAAACATCTAAAACAAACGCATACACTTACATCACAAAAGTTACATTACTCACTGACATCGAATTCCATTTTCAGTCATACTTATTCTTCTCCGTTGCTAGGCAACGTTAGCAAATGATAAATATATCGATGCCACTCCATTTTTATAACCTTTAGAAAAGAATTAATGCCAAACGATTTTTTAATTAATTTCTTTTACATCCAAACGATATTTTTAAATTAATTTCTTTTATGGCCAAACGATTTTTTTATCTATTTAATTTCTTTTCTTTAAATATTTTAATAAATCTTCAAATATATATAAATATTATTCTTACAAATATCACTACGCAATAATGCTTTGTCTCCATGGCGTCCCCTATGACTAGCGCCGGGTGCAACTATATCCCCTTGCCCCCCTCGTCGCTACGCCACTGAGTATATTTATATTTACAAAGCATCGCACAAATATTAGGCTAATTCAAAATATACCAAGTTTTGCATATATCGTCGCTTAACAAGAAACACAACCTATCTGAATTTTTGAAATTTCAAAGAGGAAGAAAATGCTCAGTTTTTCGCAACGAGTAATGAATATTTCTGAATTTTTTTTTAACATCTGATATAGACATCAGACCACATGTTCCTTCAAGTTCAAAAAATCGTGACAGGTGGTGTAGCTTGTTAAGCGACGATATATTCATTTCAAAATTAGATTTAGAATAAGAGGTATATTGGAATTCAAAATAAGTTTCCTAAAGTTTAAACAAACCTAAATTTGAAAAGAAAAAGAAATTCGAATCTCTTAAGTGAAGCATCGAAGCACGATAATGTTTCAGGCTTGATTGGGCTGTATTTATGTTATTTTTAAAAATTTACTCTCAAATATAGCAGCGATAACGTGCACACAAACATCGTGTTTAATATTGCTGCAATGCGCGTGTGCATAAACGTAATTACTAAAATATCTAAAAGTATTGTTGTTAAGTATTCTTTGAAATATCATGAAAAGTTATAAAAATTAGATAAAAAATAGATTGAAAAATAATTGTAAAATTATTTAATAAATAAATAAGTTCGATAAAAAAATAGTACGGGAATAAAATTGGTACTACTGAAATTTCCTTTTTTTAAATTTTAAAGTGTTGCAAAAATGTTTCTGTGATAATCTGATTCGAAATTACTGAGGAAAAACAATATTTTGATTGATTTGAAATTAAAATTTTGAAAAACCCTTTCTTATTGAGCATCTACTGCCCAAGCGGCAACTACGTGCCAAACTTGGTAGCTGTAGATGCAATAGTACTCAGCATTATCGTGTTAAAATGCATGCCGAAATTTTTTATAATCATCAATCTCACAAAACATAATGCAAAGTTCAAAAACTAATTGCTTTCATTATCTTTTAGGGGAATTGTAATTTCAGAATATTTAAGTTAAATCCACAATATTGATACTAATCTCGTATTATTTAATTCCATTATTTTCACTTACCAGCAATCCAATGTAGTTTTTTCCATAAATAGCTTGGCAACGATTTGGCACGTCAGTAAGACAGTCACCTTGGTAGCATCGCTGAATATTACATGAAAGATTAGAAATTAATTAATCCCATACTAACAAAATAAAGACAGTTTCATTGGTAGCATCACTGAATATTGCATGAAAGATTAGAAAT
>BGPR01013848.1:7085-40660 GCA_013235015.1 Araneus ventricosus | reverse complement strand
CCAAAGAATGTCCGTGCCAAATTTCGTTGCTATAAGTCTAGTGGTCTGCCCTGTAGAGCGCCAACGCACAGACAGACACACACGTTTCCCTTTATTAGTAGTAGAGATGCAAGCTATTACGGTCCTTTCGGGAAAAAAAGCGCATTTCCTATTCTAATACGAAAAATTAACGTTAAAAATAAAAGGAAATTTATAATGTTAAATTCAAGTTGCTTTAATTAATCCTGTTTAATTATTCTATATTTGAAAATAGGTAATAAATAGAAACAATTTGAATAAGGAAAAATGGATTCTAAATTTGAAAATAGGAAATAAATAGAAACAATTTGAATAAGGAAAAATGGATTCTAAATTTGAAAATAGGAAATAAATAGAACAATTTGAATAAGGAAAAAGGGATTCTAAATTTGAAAATAGGAAATAAATAGAAACAATTTGAATAAGGAAAAATGGATTCTATATTTGAAAATAGGAAATAAATAGAAACAATTTGAATAAGGAAAAACGGATTCTAAATTTTGAAACTCAAGTAAGTGGAACTACTCGTTGTACCGAAATTATATTTATCTAAATGAATAAAAAATATTATTTCTGAGTTCGGTATATTTCACGCGCTCTAGTTCTTAACAAATGCACTCTCAAATTTCCCATTTCTATTAATCTAAATTTTAATTGCTTCAGTCTACCAGAAGAGTCTCAAGAGCAACTTAAGAATGTGAATTTTTTTTCTGTAGCACACTTCAAAGTCAAGAATGGGGAGAAAAAATGCACCAAAAATAGCAGCAACTCGAGAAAATCGCTTCTCGTGTTTAATGAAAGCCTCTTTGTGTTATAGTAAAAATAATCCAGTCATTTAACATATGAAGCATGAGAAAAGGATTTCATCACTTTGAAAAGAATAATTAAGTCGAAGGATAAAGAGTGTTTCTAAGCGTGAAAAATAAAGAAATCTTATTTGTGCTATAGAATTGAGTTTTTGCCCGCGCTTGTGTGTGCATTCTGAATAATATGTTCCTCACATACTCATTGGTATGTTAAAATTTTTTCAGAAATTTAGTGATGTTTAACTGGGATTCTTTTGAGCTTTGCAGTATTGTTTTAGAAACACGTGTAGGGGTTGCTATAAAAAATTACTATCTGTTCGTTAAAAACAAAATGATCAAACGTTAATGAGAAGTATTCTTTTTTTTTCCTGTAACAAGAGCATTGTACTTTAACTCAATTTAGGAAATTAAGACTTCTTTTTACTGCAATAATAATTTATGCTCCATACATTTATACAACGATGGTAAAGAATCTACTGATGCAGATATGCGTTGCTTATTTTCAAAGAATAATTAATCTTGAAATTCCTTTTTCTTTAAAGAGAAGTAATTTTGCTAAACAATCACCAAAAAATAAAGGAATCTCTATACATGATTTATTTTCAGCTTATATATATATTTATTATAATTGCTTAAATTTAGAAAAAAGAAAAGATAGAGTTCTACTGATATTTTAACCCCTTAACTACACATTTCTTTACTTTAAAAATATTGTATAAACTTATATATAAAAAAAACATATGTAAGAAATGCAGGAACAAAATGAAATGTAGATATTTTAATTTCATCGTTAACTTAACTAATAAATATAGAATAATTTTAATAAAATCTTTCTATCTTTGAATAAAAATGTAGTAAAAACAGTTTTGTTGATTAATTATTAAACTATTCAACTTTATGGAAGAAATGAGAGTGATTCAAATATGAAAATTTGCACAGGGTATCAGTTTATTACTTATCCATGCATTGAAATATCGAACAGTGTGCTGTAATATTTTTAAAAAATTATTATCCAATTTTGGGTTTGTGTTTTCGTTTATTAATTTCACAACACAAAAAGATCATGACCCACGTCCACCGACTCACTTATTGTGTTTAAAGTCTACAAGGATGGAGGTTGAAGAGTCAAACCCAGCGCCAAGGAGGCCAGAGAGTATGTCCTCAGTACCACGGAGCAGCATTTATGAAACATAAAACATCATTGCAAATGCACACCTTCAAGGTATTAAGCCACGTGGAAGTAGCGGAAAGCAAAACCAGTAGAACACAACAAAACAAACTAAACACAAAAAAGCACCATCGGGTGCAACAAAACACAAAAACAAGATTAACAAACCTAACCAACAAAAACTTCTAAAAAAAGAAACTTAATAGTATAATTGCTAATATAAACGGAAAATACATTTTAGAGCAAAAGAAACTTTAAGCAACACGATCCACAAAAAATACAAAATTAAGTTCCAAAAATCGAATAAAAACTTTTACCGAATATCTAACCATTGTACCAATTACAATATCAATTTCAAAACAAACAGCAAATGCAAAAATACAAAATGCAGTTACAAATATGTCTTAAGTCAAACCCGAAAATTTCACAAAAAAAGGAATCAAACTATTCACAAAAACAAAATCATTATAAGAAACCAGCAGTAGCAGTGCAATAAAAAACTAAACAACTGTTGTTACAACTATCATTACAACTAGTCCAAAAGTCAAACCTGAAAACAGAAGATGAATAACAAGTCAAGAACGTTGTAGATCATCACAGATTTTCCGTGAGATCTCAAAGATGGTTTTCAGACTATTTACAAAAAGTTGCTTTTTGCACAAAACATTAAACCAGTATGTACTGGTAGAGTTTGTAGGTAGTATTAAATGATGATCTTTCGTATAAATACATGATGATACATAATGGTCAGATTCTCCCAGCTGACCACAAATGAAATTCGTTTCATTAAAGACCTTAAACCTGCATAAAAATGCAGGAAACGGGTCGGGACCGGACCTCCGTCGATAAATCGAAAATTCCGGATAAAACAGAGCACTTAAAAATGGCCGTCAGGAGACTGCAAAAATTGTAACACTGGAGTTTGAACATGTACACATGTACAAAATAACTAAATGTGATGTTTTTAATTATATTACTATAATTATAAACAATAAATTTGTTCAATAGATGGGACACAAGTCATAAAATGCAATGTAAATGTTTATATGATACATACATTCCATTGGCTTAAACGGAAGTTTGCTCTGCCGAAAGCATGGCTGACGTCGTTTAGCCGCTCTGTCCCGAAGTTGTTTCAGTAGCGTAAGTTCTGTAGAATCAGAGTCAGTTTGTTGCTCCAACCACATCAGTCCTTTAGCAAAACATTCAAAAGCATCGGAGTTGCTTGTTTTAGAAGTTTCGTTCACCTCATCTTCATCACTTTCGCTGTTATCGTCATCGCTATTGGGTTTCGTACTTGGGCGATGATTTCGTCATCGCTCATCAGTTGAAATCCTGCATCATCAGCGTCACAGTCTAACCACGAACTAACGTCATCCTCTTCGCAATTTCCGCAGCCTGGAATTTGTTTCAAAAGTCCGTTTAATTCAGTCACGGTGACAGAGCCACTGTCCTTTGATTGGTCTACATTTTCGAGATAGGGCGCCAGCTTTCGCCAGGACCGTTTTAAGTTAAGCTCTGGCACAGACTCCCAAGCTTCGTTAATCATGTAGACACAGTCTTTCAGCGGTAATGCCTTCCAAAATTGAACAATGGAACATGCAGCCGCCTCCTCACCGTCATCCACTTCAAAAAGCAATTTGCTGAGGAGCTGCTTTCGATAACGTCGTTTGAAGGTGACCTTGAAGTGATATTGTTTATTTACAAAAAAAAGCCCTCAAGGAAACCGACGTTGGTTAAACGAGGTTCCGGTTAAAAGTGTTTCGGATAATCGAGGTTCTACAGTATTTGCTGTTTATCAACAAATACAGGTTCACCGATGGAAGAAAGTCTTTGGTCCTCAGACCTGATACAGTGCTAGTCCAGTAATTATTCCATTCACGAATTAATAAGTCCTTACAGGTTCTTTTCACAAAGGAATAAGTTAACACTAAAAGATGTCATTTGATCGAATTATTACAAGTTCTAGCAACACTTCCTTTATTATATTATCAACTTAGTTATAGAAGTATTCCATTTTGAAGCTGCAAGAGAATTATTTTGGGGTGGTGTCGTCCTCAGATGAAACCCTCTCCAATCTTCCACACACACCAGCCACACCAGCGGGAGGGCAAAGTAAAACTTCCAACCAGATATCTAAGAAAAATAATCTATGTTATTGATGAACAAAAAGATATACTTTTGCTGATATAAAGCTTAATATATAGGGGAAATATGCTGAAATCATACTTTGATTTAAAAAAACAATCTTTCAATCAATAAATAAATAAAAATAAAATAATACAAGTTTATCTTAATTAATTTACTTTTTTCATTATCATTTTAAAGATAATAAATAAGATTAAATAAAATGCGAAAGAATAAATTCCAGCGGTCGAAGATAAAAAAAAATGAAATTAGACTTACTTTCGAAATTAAATTTATTTAATTAAATACAAATTGTTCCTTCCAAGCTTCGAGTATGTATGCTTCCTTAAGGGTGACTGAATACATACCTCAATTTTCGTAGTTTGTACTAATATATTTCAAACAACTGCGACTTACGAATAAAGGCTCATCTCAATAACAGCTTTAGAATATGAGGCCTTTTTTAGAGCTCTAAAAAAGAGGGGGAGAAAATAATGAGAAATATATGCACCAAAAAGAACAAGTCGAGAAAAGCACAGCAAGTCCTTTCGCGCTTAATGAAAGCGTCTTTGTTGCCCCAAAAATAATTCAGTCTTCTAATAATTGAAGTATGTGAAACGTATTTCATTACTTGAAAAATGATAATGAAAGAGGAGAAAAAAGGTATTAGCCGAACGTCAATGAGAAATATTATTTTTTGCTACAATGCTATCTATATATTTAAAATAATTGTCAAAACCAGATGGCCAGTACCGCATCCCCAACCACTGGACCGATTTCGCCAGCTTTATTTTATATGACAATTTATGACTCTAGATATGTCATCAACTATCGCCTGCCACTTACCACCCTCCATTTTCAAGGTATAGCGCAAAATAAAACTTTGGCAGAGTCCCTTACCTCTACAGTCTCCAATTCATTTCGTTAAGCTGCAAGCATAGCCACATGCTGTTAATATTACGGGCGAGCGGTTGGTCCCCGAAGGCGGCTATTTGTACTGTTATTTTATTTCGGATTTTTCCGTTTTTTATTTAAATAACAAGAATTAACATAACTTATACTTCATTCAGGTCCGGATTTCTCTTAATGCCATCCAAGGTGATGGCCAATGTAGCAGCAGTCAGTTGACCACCTCTACATTTAGCTCTATCTTACTTGCATTCATTATTTCGACTTGCGCTTTCACCATATTAGACCTGATAGTTGGAATTCTCCTGTACGATGATGTTGCAGCTAATGCTAGAAAAAGAAAAACGGAATATTCAACTTTAATAAATTATGCATCGATTGTTTGCAACTCCTTCTCCATTTGAATTTCTCACGTCTTTTATTACGTCAAACCTTCTTTCTCATTATTCTGAAGTATCTGAAGACGTTATGAAACTTCATTAATGCTAATGAGCTTAAAGTATCTTATCAAGATCGCTGACTTTCAGATCAGAACGAAATTCACTGATTACAGTAAAAAACTGGTTTCATACATAAAAGCTACAAAGGAAGTTTTCTCTTCGAAAGATGAAAATTAAATTAAAAGCGGGCCGAAAAACGTAATTAAGTAATTATACAGGTGATTAAGAAAAATATGCATGCCGATGACTGCTTCTTTATTTATAGAAGTTATGGTATCGCTGGAAGAAAAATTAATATTCGCAACTGGCAATTTAGTTCTTCAACTAAAAAATCACTCTGATTCATCGGAGCTTTTATATGATTAAGAATGTAGCACTCTAAAAGTACAACAAGAATAAAAATTTTGCAATTTGCTATGCTAGCTACGTTCATATAGTAAGCCACTAAATTGGAGAAGGAACTAAAATAGTTTTATAGAAAATAAAATATTTTTACTAAATACTATTAAGTTGACATAGCAATTTAATGTAAGTGATCCTAAACGAGGGAAAAGATATAAAGAAAGTACAAAATCCATTGTTGTGTGTGATGCAGAAATTTTATTTCGTTTAGCGGAAAGAAAGAAATAATTCCTTACGAGCAAAATCGCATCCTGTTTTAGGTAGGGCTTTTAAGTTTCAGTTTTTAATTTATCATTCATTATTATAAACTAGAAAATCACCCGTTATGGTTTGACGGGTGCAAATTGCCTCTTGATTTGAGAGATTTCCCTTCAAATTTGACGTGTTTAAATAGATATATATGAGAGAAAAATGTTTAATATTGATTGAAAACAAATAAAATAAACGTATGTTTTATGACAGGAAATATTTTTTTATTTACATATTATTTAAATATTTCTTTACTCAAAAAACCTCTTGGTAAACAACATTCCGTGTGAAGTATTTTTCGTTGTTTAATAATTTTCCTTGTACTTCATATGTCTTTGTCTAGACCTTGAAAGTGCAACATAGAGCTGTCCATGTGCAAAGACAGGCTCATCGAGGTAAATTCCAACATGATCGAAAGTTTGCCCCTGCGATTTGTTGATAGTCATCGTGTAAGCTGGAATTAACGGAACTGGCGGCTGTTGAGAACGAATGGTAGATTCACATCACTGGTGGCTAATTTAATTCTTAGCAAGAAAACAACATCGCCACGACTGCATTCAGATACAATTTGGCGTCGAGGCTATATCATGCGCATGATATACCACTGACGTAATTTACTACTTTGCATTAAAAAACGGAAATTAATTTGAAATATAGGATTAATATAATTTAAAATTTCTCGAGAACTATTGATCATAGCGAGATAAATTTTATATCAATCGATAGAATATTTTATTTCACTATTTTAGAGCTATTAAATTTGAAATTAGAACGACAATTATTCTTTTAAATTTAAAATTACTGAAGTTTAGGTTCTCTAACAATGAAATAATGCTATTTAACGTCTCGCAGTGCTATGGCGCGAGTTTTATTGTTGGTGACATCAGAGCGTTACCGGAGGATCTGGGCTATTATATTAGTAATGCTACGGAATCTTTTGTTGCTATGTAATTAAATGTTTTCTCAAGTTCACTCCAAGATGGCGCCCAATAAACTACATTCTGTCAAACCTTTAATTGGTTTGTGGCCCATTCTGCCCATACGAGAGGTTGATGTCAAACTGACTCGCCTCCGTATAGGACATACTCGATTCACTCACAGGCATCTCCTTCTTGGCGAGAGAGCACCATTGTGCCCCACATTTCATGAACATTTCAATATTAATCATATTTTAATTGAATGTCCTTCTTTTAAATGTCATCGTGAGTATCATTTTAATTCATCGTCTGTTACCTTGCAAGATTTGGTGGGTGAAAAACACCACCCAAACATTTTTAACTCTTTTTAAAGACCATTGGGTTTTTTATGAGCATTTAGACCTTTTAACTTGTTTTTTTTTTGCCTTTTTACATCTGAATCATTTCGAACAATTTCCTTTTCACATTTTCAGTGATTTTTAAAATTTTAGCACCACTGTGTGGAATTTTACCATTTGATTGGCGCAGTTTAGCCAAAAATGGCTCTTGCGCCATTAAACCCCAACCAACCAACCAAGATGGCGCCACTTTAATGAAAAAAAATTAATTAAATTAATCGATCACCTGACAATTCAGTTTTGAAAACATTAAAATAGTGCACTTTCAACGAGAATCTAAAACTAAAAATTTCAAAACTCTTTCGCATCTGGTAATGGCTGAAAAATCAATTACGAAATTTGGTCTTTGTAAATATAAAACGGTTTGAGTTAAATCAAAGCGTGCAGAGATAGTCTCTCTGAAAAGCTAGAGATTTATATATCCACAAGGATTACTGAACAAACTTTTCAAAATTCACAGATATAGTATGCATTTTAATTGCTTCAAACCACCAGAAGATTTCCGCTGTCTGAAGGGCAACTCGAGAATATGACTGTTTTCAGTGCTTTTCAGAGGTAAAAATGGCGAAAAAAAACGCAGCAAAAGTAGAAGCAATTTGAAAAAAGCCCTTTCAAATTCAATGAAAGTTTTTTCAATAACATAGTAAAAAGAAATAAATAATAGAAATATAAATTAAAAGGTAAAAAATGAAAAAGTATGAAACATATGACGCCTATCATAATTTCGACAGAGAGGGTAAATTATTTTACAAACTCTAGTTTCTTTTGGATTTTATTAAGGATTTTTGCCTCTTGATTTTTCAAAATGTTTCTCGTTTTGCGGTTGGACAGAATTCAGGCCACAAAGGGTATCCTTTTGATTTATAATCTTACCCTTGACAGAAAAGTTTGTCCATTTTAGAACTCCTATATGGCGAGTGGTCTTCGAAAAAGTTCTTCATACGAGTTCTTATTCATTCTTTCCATTTTGAATAAATTCTTTTACATTCTAAATTCTATTTTATATGTTTTAAATATTAATCGTTGTAATTTTTGTTGATGCAATCACTTGATGCTGTTGCGTTGAGCACGCAAAAAGGTGTATTGTTATCGTTTTCTGTTAAAATCTTCTGTTTCTTATATATACTTTTTCTTTTTTTACCTTTTAATTTATATTTCTATTATTTGTTTCTGTATTATATTAGAAATAGCTGCAATCTGCACCATTCTATATAATACAAACAGTTTGAATTAATTTTTTAACTAATAAATTTATAGTTAATGTTGGAAATTATATGCAGTTAACTTTCCTTCAGTCTCCTCATTCAATCTTCTAACCAATCACAATCTATTGTGATGATGTCATGATACAATACGTCACTGCGTGACGTCACATGCATCCCATGATTCCTTTCATCCTTTCATGGAGAGCCGGTATAAGGCAGTTAGTGATGTAGTTTGAACTGTGCTTGTGAAACGTTCTTTATGTCTGTGTCTTTGTCTTACGTAATAAAAAATGATTAAATCAGTTTCTCGAACTCTGCTAATTGCACTCTGCTAATTTCCCCTTCAGTTAATATCTTTGTTAAATTTTGTTAATTATAACTGGTAGTAAAAAGAACTTAGTCATTTAATCATATGAATCAAATGAAAAGGCACTTTCGCCTTAAAATGAATACAGAAGTCTAAAGAGTTTTCTAAGCGGGAAGAACACTTATTCATGCATTAGTGCGGAGCTTCTTAAAAACTTCTGTTTAACTTGACTCGTTTCATGTTTGTAAAAGTAGACTTTTTTTTTCTTCTTTTTTCCACTCATTTCTTGATGTAGATAAGGGCTTCGAAATTTCGCCCACCTGTCTCTACTCGATGAAAATACACTATTTTATTATTTTTAGAACTTAATTCTCGGTCGATGGATTAATTTAATTAAATTTCGCGTTCACACTAAGAGCGCAAACTGGTTGTGTATTTAAAAAAATAATTAGTTAAAAAGTGAATAATATTTATTAAAATGAATTATAAATTGATGACTCAAAAATAGAAAGGAAGTAAAATAAAATAATTCTACTTTTTAGTACATTAATAAAATTTATTTTTTAGAAACTGTTTTTATTAAATTTACTTGAAAATTTGTGCCCGTTTAAGACGGGGTTTTAGCCCACAAACCATATCTCAGAACTGATTGTCACTGAGTTTGCTCACGAAAGATGTAATACGAAATCTCATTCACATTGGCAGACTGCTTAAGAAATAAATGAAAAAAAAAATTGATGAATCACTTGGTCCTAACTTTCGTTTAACTTTTCTTTTAACGATTACTTTCGTTTTATCCGAGTAAAAATAATGCAAAATCTACTAACGGAAAAAATTGCATTACCAAATCTTTACTAATAACAAAGGAGAATGTGTGTTGGCGCTCTACAGGACAGACAGCTGGACCTAGAGCTACGAAATGTGGCACAAATAATCTTGGGAGGATGGGAATGTGCATTTCGGAACCCTTTTTTCGAAAGTTTAATTAATTAAAAATTAAGCAAAATGTTGACTTTTTCCTCAGTAACTAGCGAAAATATTACAGCACAAAAATTATTTTTACGCCATCGGAAAGAAAAAAAATTTTCTTTTCAAAGATATCAATTAAGTTGCTCTACAAGTTTTTCTCTAATTTTAATAAATTTTTAAAAATATTTGTGGCATAATATGCAAGAATATTTCCATTGTTCCAACGAAATTCAAACCGTTTTCATTGTTTAAACAAATATTTAAATGCGTGTTTCCTTTTCATTGTAGAAAGTTGAGGTAATATTCTTATACAATTATCCGATTTGCTCCTTCAATAATAATGCAGACAAAAGGAGTGAGGATATTTTAAGCTTCGCCCAGCATCACAGACATGCCAGGGCTCTTCGATTATAGATTTATTTGTATTGATAATAATGTATTCTTCGGCGTTTTCTGCATCTTAGATCTTTCGTTTTAATTGATTTAGAAATAACCTTTATTTAACTTATTTTTACCTTTTAATTGCGTAGTATTGTTTGTGATAGTGGAAAGTCTCACAGCAATTGTAAAAAATTGCGGTTTCCTAGTTTGAAACAAAGCTTAGTTTAGATTAGTTGTAATAACGCCCCATTTCGAAGCAACACAAACGCAATTTTGGAACGTCACTCAAGCCAGCATTCCCCTCTCCAGACTTTGCGCTTTGCCAGCAGCAAGACGTTTGAACCTTGAACGTGTGAAGAATGAACGTGTCCGAGATTTCCGTAAATGGTGGTTATTTTCTGGAATCGGATTCCCGAAATGGAGAGCCTCGAAGCAACACCTGAAGACCGGGCCTTTGTGGCTCTCTTGTCCGTAAATGAGAGGTATTTTGTTTTATCCAACATTTACATTGTGGTTTAGTTAGATCTGGAATATAAGACATTTTTATTTCTTTTAAACAATACGAGTTATCATATTTTTTGTTGAATATGGCAACAAGATGCACGCAAAGATTTTATTGAGACTGATATGTGTATAAGTAAATTTCAGTTCAACAAAATGCGTCGAAATTCGCGATTTTCTCCTTAATATTTTTAATCTTACTCGATAAAAACGCTAGGCTTTATACTCATTGCAATGACTCATTACAATGAAATAAGCATAATCAGCGCATCAAATTCATAATAAAACGGAGGTATGAGGTCACGAACCAACCATTATTCAAGGGTAGCTATTGAAAATTCTACTTAAGTGTATCTAGACTGCCGTGCAAAATTAAGGTATCCGACTGGTTTGAAATCGTCGTTTTTGATGAAATTATCAAAAACCTTTTCATGACTTAATTTTGTAGTCTGTTTAATCAGCTTTCTAAAACTGTCTTACTTTTTACTCTACATGAATTACAAATAGAGTTACAGCTGTTTTATTACCGAACTATAAGCATTATTTTATGTTGCACGAAAATTTTAAATGTGCTTTCTGAGAAATGATATTTTTGAGGAAAACTGTCGACCGTAACAATGATTTCTCAAAAAGTTATTCAGGTATTGATATGAAATTTTCTGAGATATTTTTCTGTAATACGCTTGATGTTTTCTTCTAAAACCTAAGGTCAATTTTAAAATCAAGTATTATTTATTTAAGTGCTTAAATATAAACGAAACGCATTTTTTATGAAAAATTACCAGTTTAGTAACTATGTTCAGCTATATCTCAAAACTATTTTGAAGTACAAGAAATATTTTAGAGAATAACACGGATAACTGTCATAAAAATGTACTCCTACAAGGATTTATGTATATTTAGAATATGATTTTGTCTATGGCTGTTAGTGTAAGGCAAATATTTTAGTCACTTTTCTTCAAATTTCTCAGTGTTTTTAAAAATATATTATTTTGAAAGCCTAATTTTACAATATTTTCCTAGTTTTAAAACATATGCAGTTGAAAAATAACATTAAAAAATATAGATAAGTTATTTTTCAAAAAAATGTCTCCGAACACAGTCGGATACCTTAAACCAACTGTAACACTTTACGCAGTCGAGAGCTCGTAGTGAAATAAATTATTTTGAAAAAACTGTAGCATTAGGACTCTTTATTAATACAGATAAGAGCTTGAGTTTTTCAAGATAATTCGTTTTCATTTATGCATTTTTTCACTAAAACTTCAATTGCTCGAAACATGGAGTACATGGATCCAAAATAGGCATTTTAATTGATTTCGGAATAATTGCATCCGGAAGAATGTAGATATTTAAAGGATATTTGAAATTTCTTCCATATTTTAAGATAAAAATGGCTGAAATTATCATTATTAAAACCCCCGTTCATAATTTTCTTTCCATGAATTATGAAATGCATAATTCATTAGTTGCTTTTTGCATTACATTAACTTTTAACATTTTTACTACATTGGCATTACAGGAACATCAAAAGGGTCTACTTGAATTAATGTCTGACAATTTGTTGAAAGTTTCAACAAGATATCTTATAAGCATATGAGAGAAGAATTCACAAACTTTTCATACAAATTTTAAACATAATACTTACTGTACATAACCTGACGCTGAATTTTAATTTTGAAAGTAAATATTATTAAGAAGTTAAGAAACTCATAAGCAAGTTATATTCAAATTCTTTTTAATTAAAACTCATTTTTAGTATTACCATTATTCATTTTTAGTGTTATTTTTAGTATTAAGATAAATCATTTTAATAAGGGCAGTTTTTTAAAACACACTTTTATTACAATATACCAAGTAGTAGAATTTTTGTTTACTTAAAAAAATTTCTACTCTGTAGTCTTTAATTTAAATTCATAATTGTAAATATTAGGGAAACGTGAAATCAGTTTTCTGAAATTTATTATCATCTGTCGAAACTCGTACGGAATCGAAACTTAATTAAATGAATCTGTTCAGTGACAATGAAGTTCCGAAATCGATAATATATTGCATATTCATTAGAAATGCGCAAGTGTACAAAATTCTAGAACTCTGACACATGAGAAAGTGAGTGAAAAATCTATTTCAAAACTTCATCTTAAAACATGAAACAAGTAAAAATAAATAAAACGGGGTAAAAACAAACTAGAAGAAAAAAAAGCATTAAACGATCGGTTCTAAATTTAGAAAATCACGTCAGTGGAATTAATATTTCTAGTGAAGTTGTATTTATCTAAGCGAATAAAAATTATTCTTTCCTACAATCGAGCACTTCATATTTCCACAAGAGTTTCTGAACGAGTACTCCCAAAATTCGCAGCTTCTGCTATGTATGTTTTATTTGCTTGAAACTACAACAAAGTACCAGAAGAAGTTCGCCGTCTTAAGAGCAACTCGAGAATGTGATTTTTTTCGAGCACTCTGAAGCAAAGGAGAGAGTTAGCACTGAAATAGCATCAACTCGAGAAAAAGCACCTTTCGTGTTTAATTAAAGACTTTTTGATGATATGAAAAGTATGCTGTCCTCAATTAATGGAAGTATTGGAAACGGATTTCTAACGGATAAGAACTAAAATGAAAGAAGAATACAAGGAATAAAGAGTGTTCTTCAGCGTCAAAAATATAAAAGTCTTATTCGTATACCAGAGATGAATTTGTTTCTACTTTTAGAGTAACAGTAATGTTCTCTTCAAGTATTCATTGACATGTTTAATTTTCCGTTTTAATTGTTTTAAGCAGAAAGCCGAAACTAATTTTAATTACCTCGAATTATGCCTTTTAATTTCTAACTTTTTTTTGGCTGCTGTAAAAAAATTATGTTTTACTTATTTGAAACAAATGATTTAATGTTAATGAGAGGAATTATATTTGTTTCAATATTGGTATTACACTTTGAATCCGTTTTAATACTTATGAGGAGGTACATGAGGGGTTTTTTTTTTGCTCCTGTAAAACGAACAGAATCATATTTGCTTCACAGGTTCGCATGAACAACACAGATGGAATCCACTGAGACTAACATGCAGTTTTGAGAACTTCTGCAAAATAATTACTCCTGAAACTCATTTTTTTATAAAAAAAAGGCATCCTCTAAAAATTTCTTTCGCAAAACGCATCTTTCCATAAACAATCCTCGTTCTGAATTTAAAATTTATTACATGTACTTCAAAGCTATAATTAAGTGTAGGTCCCCTCACCCACCATGAAAAAAGCATGCAATTCTTTTCACATTTAATTTTTAAAACGTAATAAACATTAGAAGCAATTATGCAAGACCCAACCACCATTTCTATGGGCGTCAAGATTTTCTATCGAAAATTATACGCAACTCGAGAGAACGCGCGCCTCCTTAGTGAACGTTAAGACGCGCGGGGGTCATAGAATGACCCCAAACTGAAAGTCAACCCTGCGCTGTTAAAAACATTATATTTTTAGTGGGAAAAATAACGCTTTTGACTTTTAGACAATAAGAATACAGTGCTTAACACAAATCAAATCTACTCCTTAATTATTCACTTATAAAGCAAGGATTTCTAGAGGGTGTGTTTTTCGTGCATCTCTTTCACGTCAAAAGTTTGGTGCAGATTCCTCGCTAAGTATATTTGTGAACGCTACAATTAACTGTATCATGTTATCGTGGATGAATCTCAACTCTTCACGGAATCAGTTTCAACTTTAGCAAGAAGTTTATGTAAACGCTCCATTACTTTTTCATCTGTATTGTGAGCAGCAGGTAAATACTTCGATCCGGAAATGGCAGCAACGCTGACGTTATCAGCCGCAGTGGCGGTTTTTCGCACAGGTGTTAGAGGCGCTCGCCTCGTTCCTCGAGAATCTAAGGAGCCTCAAAATTTATTTGACGCACATCGTTGCGCTAAGCCAGCGACGAATTTGGGACAGGGCGCCCCAAAACAGTTTTCCGCCTGTGGCTTCATATTGACAAAATCCGCCACTGATCAGCCGCGTGACATAACTGGTCTGTGGAACAAACGAAGGACACGCTGGGTAATTCCATAACCCCGGAAATTGTCAAAAAGTGTATTAGGGAACGAAAAATTCCGGAAATACTTTCTAACGGGGGTGACTAACTCAGCTACTGATAAGAAATAAATAAATAGGTGGCTATTTTTCTTGGAATTGGAGTTTGCCGAGGTCTTGGGGTCATAAAATGACCCCCGCTCGTCCTCCCGGGTTAAGTCTGTAGTGTGTGTGCAGAAGTTTCCTATGCAAAATTGAACTCATTCCAATCATCTCCAAAACAGATAACTTATGAGGTCATAATTACTTTTAGGAAATGCAAGGTGTGGAATGGTTTTTTCAGTGACGTTTTCAGTTTTAAAATGAGTTTGGTGGAGTGTTTCCTGATATCCTAACAGCGTCAAATTCTTTATATAATAAAATCTGTTGGATGTTATCGGCCGTGTCGTCAGGTGGACGTTATTCCTCGAGATCGCTATCGTGCCGAAAGGAAGCCACTTCGTTTTGTTATTTGAGTGACGTCATGCAAGTTGTTAACGACAAGTTGTAAAACAAATATATAAAGCCATGTACTTCGTAAAATGATATAGTATCTATATATATATGATTCTCTTATGTGGCGACAAAAAAGGGTCAAATTTCTTAATCGCCGTTTGGCAACAGCCTACAAATTTAGTTTGTTTACATCGGCAAGAAGTATGAGACAACGATTTTTTTTTTGTAAAATTGTTTGAAAATGTTTGTCTCCTTAATATATCTTTTTTAGTTAAAATGTTGAGGAATGGGCTATTTCATCTCTCGAATACTCACATTTTACCACTACCCAGAGAAAAATGTTGTATCTTTCTTGACTAAATTGTAACTGGAGTGAGTGTGTATATATGTGGGGAATCTTTCTAAGCAACATAACATGAGAAAACTTAGGATTTTATCATTAAAAAGCTAAAAATACATAATTATTACTCTTTCTCTCTTATCTTCTTTCTTTTCATAGATCTTTTAAATACTATCAAGGAGATATTATTGATAGTAATAAAATGTACTCTGTTTTGATTCAGCGACTCTGTTTTCTAATAAAATCTTATCAGGGTTTGTCTCAATAATTTTCTAAAAAAGCAATTTATTTTCTTCCAGCATTATATACATTTTTACCATTTTTATTGTATAACCAGGGCAAAAACTTGAAAAGAGGCCACTTGACTAAGTTTATGAGAGTTAACGTAATGATTCCAATTACATTTCTAAGAAATATAATATTTTCAGAGAAGAGTGTTATGCCGATGTTGCATTTTCTTTTCTAAAGCAAATAATGTTAAAAAGAGTTAAGATTCTATACAGTTCTATTGAATTAAAATTTCTCTTTTTAGTCATATTTTTGTTATTAGATACAAGAAGATAGAAATTAGATAGAAGAAATAAAGTATAATAAGTATGATTATATTTAAATTTATAAACTTGATTAAGTGGAATTAATCCCTCCGTTGAAGAAATTAAGTTTATCTAAATAAATAAAAATTAATTTTTCTGAGTTTATGTGTTTTATTGTTACCTCAAGAATTTTCAGAACGCATACTCAAAATTTCGTATTTTCCACTAATATAAATTTTAATTGCGTTAAGTTAATACAAGCTACCAAGAGAGGATTGTCGTATTAAGAGCATCTCAAGAATGCAAATTTTTTTATTACGCTTCAAAGTCAAGAATGATGGGAAAATGTTTCATCAAAAAGAGGAACAACTTGAGAAAAGCACATTTTCGTGTTTAACGAAAACCTTCTTGATGATAAAATTAGAATTCAGTCATCTAATACATGAAATTTAGGAACTAGATTTCACCATCTTTAAAAGAAAGTAGAAAGTTAGAATTCGATGCAGTTTTACAAGTTGGAAACAACTCCGATGTGCTTATTTTACGATGCAACTGTTTTCAAAAAACATGATAGAAATAATCAAGAGAGTTATGAAGAAATAAAACTGAAGAAGTCTTTTTTTTGTACCAGAACTTAAATGTTTATTTTTCTCTCTTGCCACCACAAGTAATATTTTCTTCACGAATTTATTACGTTTAAACATTTTCTTTATAAATGTTTGAAGAATAAAGCCATGTTAAGCAGATTATCTTTTGAATTTTTCATTTTAATTGTTCTTCATTAGTGTTGTGACGAGGGTTAACTATAAAAATTTTGTGGTTTACTAGTTTAAAACCAAATTACAAAGCGCTAATGGGAACAGCACGCAGTTTTGCCATGAAGAAACAACTCCAATGTGCATACTTTGCGATGCAACTGTTTGTTTTAAAACATTGTAGGAAAAAAAATCAAATGTTGCAAGGTTCCAAAATTATTTATTTTATTCTTAGAAGTCCTTTGTGGAGTTAGTGAGGCTTTACATGAAAACTGTACAGTGTACACTCTTTGATATGTTTCAAAATATTGATCTTGAAATACACGAAATGGTAGTTCCCAGCTAAAAAAATTTGCATAAAACTGAAGTTATTTGGAACATATTTTCTTCTGTCGTACAAAAAATCTGCAGAATATTTATAAAAAATTATAATAAGAAATTTTTTTGTAGATTTTATTCAGATTAAATTGAAGAAAAAATGCAGATTTTTTTTCTGTGTTCAAAAAATCAGCAGAAATCTTAAAAAAAACTTCAAAAAATGTTTTTTTTCTGCAGATTTTTTTTAGCTGGGTTCCTTCTTAATTCTATGACTGCGTCCAATATTTTTATTTTAGATGTTATTATTGTGCCCTAATACTGTCTCTCAATGAGCTTTGCTTTCTTGTTTAAAGGGATAATAATAATTTTTTTACACAGTTTTGTAACATGAATACTGAGATTGGAATGAAGATTTTCGGCTTTTATGTGCAGACACATCACTGAAAAATGTAGATACTGGATTTTTAAATGTTAATTGTTTGCTCATTTTTATAGTTAAACAAACTTTGCTTCTACATTTACAAATCATTATTAATTTCAGAATTTTTTTCGTATTTTAGTGGAAAACAGTAAAGAGTATTTTTATAAATTACTCATGCTTTTAATTAATAAAATGCCCACATTTGAAATTGTTAGTGATAGTATGATTAAATCTAATTATATCATTTAATAATTTTCGGACAGCAATTTATTTAAAAAGTAACTTAAAATTGTGCTAAACAGTTGCCATGTATATAAATAGGCATTTTAAGTATTCATTTCTTAACATTAACAATTAAGATTTATAAACAAGTAACATTAATGAATTGCATTAATCAACAATTAGTATTAATTAACCGTCCAAATTGTCAGTTATTTTGAAAGAATAATTCTAACCTCTAAGAATTGAAATTTTTAATCAAGTAAACAGAACTTATTATACGTAATCGAATCTTTTAAACTTGAAGAATAGTTAATCATTAAAATATGCGAATAACTATTAGTTATTTACATTTGAATGGACATGATAAACGGAAAATGCCAGTTTCATGGTTTTGAGGGGAACAAAGTTAGCATAAATACAGGGTGACCGATAAGACGTGCATTATATTCAAAAGCTTTTTATTGCAAAAATACTAAATGAATGGAATACAAACTCGTGGAACTTTAACCTATTCTATGAAGGGAATACACACAATAGGTTAAAATTTGATAACCTGCTGTATTAGATTTTCGTTTCTTTCTTCAAACTTAATTTCCAAATACTTATGCAGAAGATGTATCGATGAAATGATCTCGAAATTCGGTGAATAGGATGGCATACTTACACCAGACACTCAAAAAACAGAAATTCAAGAGTTACAAATTAAAGATTATTAAAATTTTCTATTTGATGTCGTTATTTTTGATGATCTAAAATCTAAGATGATTTGCATAAATATCACAACATAGCTACTGTAGACATCTCGACTGAATAGATTATTCATTAATTTATTCATCACGTGGTATGGAGACATAAGATTGTTCGTAAACACTTGATAATTTGTTGTATTTGAGACAAATTATTTAGTGAGAGCTGACTGATTAAAAAATATAAGCATGTGTAAAAGGAATGTTGTTCAATTTATAGAAGTGATTGATCAAAATACAATGGAATTTTCTTCATATAATTCAATTGACATGAATTGTAAATACTTTTATCCACATCTTCAATATGTCCGGATTTACGTCAGTGAATGCGGCTAGAGAGAAATTTGGTTGTAATTCTGATATGAAAATCTGACTTTTTCGAAAAAGCTGACGAAACCAATTCAACCAATGAAAAGAAATTCATTGTTTACATTGTTTTTTTTATTAATATGTCTAAATAGTTCCATTCCCCAAAAAACTTCTGTTCTTACTTCTTCTGTTTTGTTTTTTTGAATATAGATGGCGCCCTGGGACTAGCATCTCGTTAATAATTCGCTAATACCTCTTTTTAAAAGAAAGTTAGCGCGGGTTTGTGGTTATGTGAGGACATTTTTTCTCTTTTTTCTCTATTCAGTGCGTGGGGTAAGTTTTTATTTATGATGGCTAACTTTAAAGCCAGATGGCTGATATTTTTAAATTAATCTTATTAGTGTTTTGATGTTTGTGTTTTGTTTTCCCTCTTTCTTTTGAAATATTGTTTTATGTACAGATCTCCTTTGTCTCTTGTTGGAAAATTTCTGGCTAAGAGAAGCTATGTTTGGCGTAATGCAAGCTTCTTACAGAAAAATTTCCCAATTATTATTTTGAATCCATTTCGAATAAAGTCCTTAGCCTTTGAAAAATGGACGAGAACGGATTCCTTGTTTGTTTTTTCGATTACCTCTGAGTTTATTTTTGTTTTTTGGTTTTCGTTGTATGATATTGATTTCCATCGTTTACACTGCATACATCCATTGTTGATGAAGAAGTGGATGAGTCCCCCTACCCAGCCCCCAGTTCAAGATGGAAACTGAAAGCTTTTGCAGTTTTGTTTCAATTCTGTATTTCATTACTATTGTTTTGAATTGTCAAACATTAATAAATATTATATATTATTTGCATTCTGATGTCTTAATTTTTTTTAACTTTCTCAAACTCTGCGCTAGTGTCATGAAAGAGTGTCGTAGACAGCATATGGATTTTTATACTATATTTTGACCTCCTTCAAGACACTTCAAGCCCCCACCCCTCCTGTGTGTCCCGATTTCAACTAAAATAATTATGGTAACCCTAACTATAATTAGTTTGACACAGAATGAGTATTTGGAATGCGTATACCGAGCATGTTGAGAAGCCGCCGGATAAGTAAGCGGGTTCTCGCTCCTGGGCTTGTGTACATTAATGGTTGGGGGTTCTCTCTCTGCCGGTGATGATACATATCTCCTTCTGGAGGAGTTGGGCCGTGACCGGTGATGGCCGATAGGACTCCGACTTCAGTGTCCGAGCTGTTGTAACGATCATCATTCAGGTACATCGGACGGTTTCGTGCCAGACCGAGGTGATTTCGTTATGAATACTGGGCATGCTACTGGCTAATGTTATGAATACTGGGCATGCTACTGGGTAATGTTATGAATACTGGGCATGCAACTGGGTAATGTTATGAATACTGGGCATGCAACTGGGTAATGCTATGAATACTGGGCATCTCTTGAAGCTGAGTAGTTTCTAGACGTTCCCTGCTTAGCTGGTCATATTATGATAAGCAGAGAATTAATGCTAGTTTGACAGCCTTTTATACCAGAGTTAAAAATTTGAAAGATTCTGCAGTATGTCATAATAAGAATCGGCTTTCCGCCTTCGTTCAGGTATTTGGTAGCTGCAAAAATTAATACATTGCTGTACATTGAATAGATTTCAAATGTAATCATTTGCATATTATTCAGTGACTTTTACAACAGGAAGCATTATACGATAAGATTACTTCGTTATAATATACTAACTTGAGTGAAATTCGTCGAAGTAATTATAAATGAAGAACAAGAACGAAGATCGAAAAATAATTGCGTCAATGAATTAATATTATTATTGAATGCGTTCACAGGTAAATGTGTCTACAAGTCCTTACTTGACCACGGGCGCAAAATATGCGTACATGCCAGAGGTTATCTCATTTTTTTCTTTCAAAATTTCCAGTTTTTGTACATATTACACTTTTGTAGTTTTTGAACATTTTACGATCTATTAACATTTTTATTAAATAAAATGCAGTGATGCTGAATATGAAAAAATAAAAATGTTTCATTAACAACAAGATATTGTTCCAACATCTGCATAGATTCTAAAAATTATAGCCAATTTTAAACACGAAAAAGTTCCTGCACTTCAAACATTTAGTGTGCTGATAAATTTGCTTTGATTTTTTGATTAAAACAATTCAAAAAAGCAACAACATCATGTCAGCAGAGACGCTGAATATTTTACCATGCTATGAACAAAGCAATACTTCTCGAAGCTTTTGGCCAAGTGCATTTATTTAATTTTTGTAAACTATTATAGTTTTTCAACCGAAATTAAATTTAGAAAAAGGAAATATTCAACCTTATTAAATGACTGTTCACAATTCTTCATTCTTTGGATTCCTGAACACGGGAATAACAGATTCTTATTTCGATGAGATACTACTTTTTAATATTCTGTAATATCACAAGAGGTTATGAAGACTCGTTAATGCTAATCAGCTTAAAGTATCTTGTCAAGTACACTAACTTTGATAACTGCGGCAAGTTTGTTTTATTATTGAAGAAAGATGCAGTTTCATTTCTAAAAGCTACAAAAGAGCGGTTATCTTCTAAAGACGAAAATTAAATTTAAAGGGAGCCGAAAAACGTAATTAAACAATTAGATGGGTGATTACGAAAATATGCACGTCGATGGAAGTGCGTTTATTTATAGAATCGTTGTTTGAAAAATTAATTTTCGCAACTGATAATTAATTTCATAACCAAGAAAGGTTTTAAAAAAGCACTTATATATAATGAATATCGCACTCTTTCAAGAATTTATGATTCTAAAACGCTGACTAGATTTTTTGAATGATAAAAATTTCTTAATGGTGGCTAATAAGTAGGATGCCTTCTTATTTTAATGCATTAAAATAAGCAAATTAACGATAGTGATTTTAGAATTAATGATTGTTGTAATTAGCTGTCCTCTTTAATATACAGTTAAACTTAAATAAAAAATGTAAAGAAAGGAATATATTAATTATTCTTTATGATGAAGATGAAGATCGTCCAGCATTCAACTTAGCTATAAGGAACACGGTTTTTATTATTGAATTTTATTTTTTTATATAAATCGTCATAGGTATATGGAACCTTTAAAGTTCCAGTGCGAATTAAAGCTACAAATTTTAGGATCGGTTAAAAGTTATTCTTAAATACTTGATTTAAAAAAATTCTTCCACAAAACTAAAATATCTAAGCTGTTATTTTCAGAATTTTAACTCGAAAAATTTGACACATGAATGCAATTTAAAAATTTCTTAAAATATTAAGCAATTTTTTAATAATTTAGCAAATGACTTTTAATGATTATTTTAAAATTTTGCTTTAGGAGAAAAATCGGAGATTAGACATTCCTGAATTCTGACGAATTTCATTAAAAGCATTGGAAATGTGCTACCTTTTCTATTCAGTATTAAATTATGTAAACACCAAACCTATTCCAAAACTATCTCTTTGTATTTAGATGTATCTAGAAAGCAAATAAATATGATAATACTTAAATATCACAGTAGATTCAGTAGTTATGATTTATTTAGCGTTCAAACTATTTATGAATTTTTACTTTTATTTATCTCGATTAATATATTTAATTAATAAGTTAAAGCACAGTAAATAATCTTACAAGACTTAAGAAATCTTATATTTATTGTATGCATAACATACTTTCTTATGCCTTGCAGAATCAAAAGCTTGATAATTGAGTCCTATTAACCCCAGAGAACGCGCGCCTCCTTAGCAAACGTTAAGACGCCAGGGGGTCATAGAATGACCCCAAACTGAAATTCAGCCCTGTGCTATTATAAGCATTATATTTTTAATTGGAAAAATAATGCTTTTGGCTTTTAGACATTAAGAATGCTTTGGCTTTCAGACATTAAGAATGCTTTGGCTTTTAGACATTAAGTATTAACACAAATCAAATCTATCCCACAGACTTACCCCGCAGTCGGGGCAAGTTGACCCAAGCGACTTGGTGTCAGTTAGAGATTTTAAATTAATACAGATAGCTAATTTATTCACATTTTACTTTGGCGAATTCTTCCTGAAGGTACACTAATAGTGTCAGATAAAAAAATTTAAAAAAAAATTCCCCGCTTTTTAAAAATTTTTAGCAGAAATAAATGGCCCAACTAGCCCCGATCTAACCTACTTTCTTAATACTCAGAAAAGGCAGAGACGGGTGAATAACTCAGCTACTGATAAGAAAGGAATAGACAGGTGGTTATTATTCTAGGCATCTGAGATTGCCGAGGGCTTCGGGTCATAAAATGACCCCCGCGCGTTCTCTCGGGTTAATAAAAGAAAAAAAATACAAAGAATGAAAAATATTTTCATTAATATCATATGTGTTAAATAATGTTTTCATAAATTTTTTATATACATAATTTATTGTTATTTTTCTGATTGCATTTTGAATATGATGACCTAAAATTGCGGGAAAATATAAACATTTCTTTTAGACTTAATCGCATGTAGTTCGTTGTTCTGATACCATTCATCACGAAAACAACAATTAAACAATAACTTATATTTTTGAATTCATTAGGTTTGAGTCAAAATAATGTAGTATTTTTTTTGTTTTCGTAAATCAATTTATTCGTATACAATATAAATTGTAAATTAATTCAAGGTTATTCTCTCTGGTTTCAAGAGATTAAAATCCGTACACGAATTCAATTTATTTAAATAAAAAAATACCATTTCAAATTAAAATGGCCGAATCATTTTAGAACGTTCTTCTTAATTAATCGCCTCTATTTTCTTGTGCTTTTCTAGATGATGGGGTGAATCTGAAGTTTGAAGGTTAAGTCCAGTTTCTGTGGCGGAAAGATCTTTTTCCGTTGAAAGTTAGGCGAATTTTATGCGGAATTTTTAAAAGTTTCTTTTAAAATATGCCATTTATTTCACCTAATTAATTATAAATTATAACGATGACTTCAATGTGCTTTTATATTGTTAAAAGATTTAAAAGAGCTTTTTTCATGTAGTACTTAAAAAATATATCTTATTTCATTATAAAATGATTCAATTTACTTAAATTTATAAATTATGCATTTGCTTATACTTTTCAACTTCTTATGGAATATAACATATTTAGAAGTTATTATGAATCAGTTCAATGCAGTTGAGGCATATTTTATTGAGGTATTTTCTCAAAATCTAGCGAGACTCTGTTCCCCAGATTATAGATGTCTAGACATTAAAATTTTATTTATGTTCCGATGCATTAAATGAAAAAATCACTTTTACAGTTCTAATTAAAATGTAATTTTGCCGTTCAATTTTCAACTTTTTTGGAAATTTAATAGATATACAGGGTTCCCAAAAGTCCTTGACACATTTCAAAGTATAACAAAAAATATATAAAAATGTAATATCAGCGTGCAGTTTTCACTAAATTACATTACTCTCCATACAGCTTTTTGCCATAAAGAAATTGTTAATAATTCAAAAATTTAAATTTAATAAATGTCTGTACCGCACAACAGTATCGAAGTAGGTACTTTGTTCGTGAAATTACTAATTCCCGTGATGCACTTCGTCTTGACCATATAGGACTGCGAATAAACATTTGGCGGATTCATTCGGAATCATCATCTTACGTGCGTGGTTTATCACTTCTTGGTCTGTCCAACATGCTTCAAATCACTAAAAATCTTCGGTGCCATAACAAAATGTGGTTCCGACAAGGATCAGCTTTATGAAACGTAGTGCGAAATTTTCTTTGCACTTGAAATAATTGACTTTGTTTCAATTTCCCAATCGACGCAGTTTGCTCTTTCTGTAGGAGTCGTCCTACAACATATAATGACGGATCGGAAGCTAATCTTACTAAGCTAATGCTGCACCCTAGGGCTATCTGTGTGCTGGCAATTGAACCATTCTTTATGTCAAAAAAACTTTATGCCTCGTAATGCAATTTAGTGAAAATCGCACACTGATATCACATTTTTTTATATAAAATTTTGAAACATTTCAAGGACTTTTGGGATACCCGGTTATCAACATGGATATATAATCAAAGGATAATACACACAGAAAAAGTTGCATAGGAATTTCTTAAAATCTTCTCGTAATTTTTTTCACAACGTCAGAATTTTAATTGTGGATTTTAAATATGTTTTATAAATCATTTGATATTATTCCAACATATATCATAACCATGATCATAATATGCAAGTGATTTTTTAAAAAGCAAACAGATTGTCAGAATGTAATAAAATAAGGAAGTTCTGCAAAAGATAGACACAAATGATTCGAACATTGGTTAAACCATCAGAAGTGATAGATTTCTTAAAAACGATGAAAAAGGAAAAATTGCCTGAATTGGATAATATAACAAATCACATGTTAGAAACCTCCCTTTTAAATTGGCCTTAAATATATATACTTTCTTAAACTAGTCTTTTATATTGTTACAAAAGTCTTTCTGTGGGTGTATGGTGTAAACAGTGCAACACGCAGGATAATGGAGAATAAAGGTTTATTTACAAATATGCAGGAAAACACGTAGCACAGGTACAGGAAAACAATAGTTCTTGCACATATCAGCAATGTAAAGAGACAACAAATCACAGGTATAAACAGTTCAGCACTTTGATATTTAGCAACACAAACAATCAGCAAATAACTAATAACGACAATAACAACACTTTCAATAGCGCTCAGCTCACCATCTTCCTAGCTCGCACTGCAGACGAAACTCTAAAGTCGTCCCAATGGATCAACGCTACTCTCTCTGATCGAGGCGCGGTCCTTATATACTCTCTCCGACAGGCCGCGACAACACATGGAGTTTTCTCGTACATTCAAGCGTATTCCCTTTCCTAATAGAAATATCGAGAAAAGGGTTGCATTTTCTGGAATCATCTATTTGTCGCCAAGGTCGCCAAAATGGTCGCCAAGCTCAGGGATCCCGGAACAGCCGCTGCCCGTCAATCCATGCTTAATCTTGTAAAACTCTCTTCCCAACCATAAGACTAACATTGCTGGGAAGCGACTTTCCATGTTCGTAACAATATATACTTACTTATACTTTCATGGTGTAAATTCTCTATCCATTGTTATTAATATTCTTATATGCATGTTTCATATTAAAGGTTTAAATATTTATATATAAATACGTTATGTTGCTAAAATATGATTATATGCATAATAATTTTAGAATTCATTAAAAAAAATTTTAATGTCTTTTCAGTTGTTTTAACAATGAACGAGAAAAATATTATTCTTAAGTAATTCTTTTGAAAATTATTTACAGATTTTTTGAGATAAAATAATAATTTAAATACAAAGCACACCACTACCAAACATCTTCATGTAAACGAGAAAATGGAATCCTCCTTGTTCAAATCTACTTGAGCTCATCGATAAAGAAAGAAAATAAATCCTTGTTTGTACATAAAAGGGAAATGTTGCGCTACAAAACACCTGCAAGTATAATTCTTCCTAGCCTTAGTTATGCAGCTCAAGCATGAAATTGTATTTCTGGCCTCAATAGAGTCATTCCTCCACAAAAAAAATCTTATGTTTAAAAGGTAGAACCGTAACTGCGAAATGAAAACAGTTTTGTGCTAACTTGAAGAAGTCATTTAACGAGACTAAATTTCAGACGGAATAAGAGCTTTTGGTAATTTTCTCGGGATTTTAATCCTTCAACGAAATTATGCTATACAGTAATGGTTTTTTTCATGTGCCCATTTCTCAAAAATGCGTATCTTGTAACAAATGATATGTTTTAAAATTTTATAAAGTGTAAAAAATCTACGTTGTATTTACTGAAACATCTAGGTAATGTCCATTTTGAAACATGGAAACCCTCTGCACTTTTGCTCATGCGCCAGTCGGCTTTGATTTCACCAAGATAAGGTGAGTTGAAAGATGGAAGAGAACATGTTTATTTTTATCAAACAATACATAGACATATTACGCAAAACAAATTAGATCGATCCAAATGGAAAATATCAACAGCGGAATAGAGTATCTAAAAGAAAAACACGTCTTACGAAGAATTCAGGAAAAGTGCACTTTTTACTGACTGCTTTTAACCCCTTTAAGGATTGAAACTGCCCAAAAGTATTTGGCACGGGTTTCTGAAACGAACAGTATTTGTTGCGTTTTAGACATGTGGAATGAATAAAATGAAGTCTTAGTAGATTAACTCTTTATTAAGCATATTTAAAACTAGAAACTCACCCGTCATGGTATGACGGGTGCAAATTGCCTCTTCATTCGAGAGATTTCCCGTCAAATTTGACGTGTTTAAATAGATATATATGCGAGAGAAATGTTTAACATTGATTGTAAAAAAATAAAGTAAACATATCTTTTATGGCAGGAAATATTTTTTATTTACACTTCTCTTTATTCAGAAAACCTCATGGTAAACAATATTCCGTGTGAAGTACTTTTCGTTGTTTAACAAATTTATTATAATTCAATAACCAGGAAATTCTCAGCTTGTGAAACGTAAGTCAAAAGTTAAAATTTCAAAGGAATTCTTTTTCGAAATTCTAATCAAAACAAAGCACTTCTCTGCTTGTCAAACGTTGCCAAAAAATATTTTCAAATTATATCATCAAGATTGTAATCAATAATCAAATACATGGTGGTGTCCAACTATATCACGCGCATGATATACACTGACGTAATTTACTACTTTCTAATAAAAAACGGAAATTAATTTGAAATATATGAATAATATAATTTAAAATTTCTCGGGAGCTATTGATCATAGAGAGATAAATTTTATAGCAATAGATAGCAAATTTTATTTCACTAATGTAGAGCTATTAAATTTGAAATTAGAACGACGATTACTCTTTTAAATTTAAAATTACTGAAATTTAGGTTCTCTAACAATGAAATAATGCTGGTTAAAGTCTCGCAGTGCTATGGCGCGAATTTTATTGTTGGTGACGTCCGAACGTTACCGAAAGACAAATCTGGGCTATTATATTAGTAATACCTCAAACACCATTTCCGAAAGCAGATCAAATGTTCAATGAATAACCTGCAAAATGAGTCAATTTTCGTATATATGAAAAATACCTGAAAAAATATTGTTACAAAAGTCTTTCTGTGGGTGTATGGAGTAAACAGTGCAACACGCAGGATAATGGAGAATAAAGGTTTATTCACAAATGTGCTAGAAAAACACGTAGCACAGGTAACAGGAAACAATAGAAATTACACAGATTACCAATGTAAATAGACAACAATGCACAGGTAATAACAGTTCAGCACTTTGATATTTAGCAACACAAACAGTCAGCAAATAACTAGTAACGACAAGAACTGCACTTTCAGTTGCGCTCAGCTCACCAGCTTCCTAGCTCGCACTGTGGACGAAATTCTAAAGTCGTTCCCAATGGATCAACACTACACTCTCTGACATAGGCGCGGTTCTTATATACTCTCTCACAGACCGTGACGTTACAATGAGTTTTCTCGTATATTCAAGTGTATTCCCTTTCCTAATAGAAATATCGAGAAAAGGGTTGCATTTTCTGAAATCATCTATTTGTCGCCAAGTTCAGGGATCCCTGAACAGCCGCTGCCCGTCACTCCATGCTTAACCTTGTAAAACTCTTTTCCCAACCATAAGACTGACATTGCTGGGAAGCGACTTTCCATGTTAGTAACAATATGTAAATAATCTATAAGAACTTTACATGAAATATGTTTTCATTTACAGAAAAAATGCAACAAATAATGAGAAATGCAACAGAGGATTTGACGAAAATTGAGCTTTTCAGAACTACCAACAGTAATATGCCTGAATTGTGAAACAGGAGGAAGATGCCGAATTTGGACCGGAGCGTAGTTTGTATCGGTATTATACCTTCAACTCGGCTAAATTTTTAAACCTTCAAACGGACAAAATGTGTTGTAAATGTGGTGTATGAAACCAGTTTTAAGAGAAATCGCTACGTGGTTACAGTTAGAAAAAATATTAATATTTAGATATCATCAATTAAATATTTTAACAAAACACTTATAGCCCTTACTCTGTTCTAAAGTAATTAGCAAAATACATAATGACAAAACTCAAAAACTTATTACAGATTCTAACTCAGTTTCCGAGTTCCTGCACTTCAAATGAATCAATGGAGAGATAAACTTCATTTCATCTGCCTTTTTAAATTGCATTATTCTTCAATTATTGATAACCAGTCACACGAATTTCCGACCATACAATAGACAAATTAAAATGTTTACATTATTTCAGTTCATTTGTTTTTCCGAATATTTTGAAGTGCCGAAAACATCATGAAGAATCATTAACTTTAAACGACTTAAAGCATCTTGTCAAGTACACTAAATTTTAATACGAAATTTATTTGCTATTAGGGAAAAATGCAGTTTCATTCCCTAAAGCTACAAAGGAAAAGCATGTCTTCTGAAGATGAAAATTAAATTCAGAGCAAATAAAAAATTATAATTTAGCAATTATTTGGGCGATCCAGAAATACGCACTTCTATGATAGTTTTCTTATTCATAGAAGTGGTGCTCAGTTTGGAAGGCAAAATTAACTTTCAGAAATGGTAATTTATTTCTTAATTAATAAAGGATTTAAAAATCCACTTAGATGTACTAGAGACTTCACTCGTTTGAGAATTATTACTCTAAAACGATGGAGTTCTTCTTGGAAGGATAAAAATTTTGAGATGAGGATACTCCAATAAGTTAGTTGCATTCTCTTATTGTAAGTAAATAAATTAGCCAATTACCATATGGTAATTTTTTAAGGCTTTTTTGAGGTTGTAATAAGTTTTCCTCTTTTAAGTAATTAGTCTCAAATAATGAAAATATTTTTAAAAAGAAAATTTCATTTTCGTGATACAGACCTGCAAAAATTTATTCTATTTTAATTACTCCTTTTCTTCATTTATTTAGATTTTTTATATAAATTTTCACTTGAATTTTTTATGATAATCCCAAAACTGTCGATATAGTTTAATTTTTAATTGCAAAATAAATACCATCATAATATAGCAAAATTGCTACACTACATTAGGTTATTTTATAAAGAAATAATTTCTAAGAGTCTGCAATTATAACATGACAAAATTAATACACTGCTTTATCTTATATTGAGGAAATTATTAACAAAAGTCTGCAATCATAATACTGCAAAGTTGATACACTGTTTTATCTTATATTTAGAAAATTATTTCCAAGGGTCTTCAGTCATAATATGACAAAATTGATACAGTATTTTATCTGTTATTAGGGAAATTATTTCCAAGAGTTTGCAATAATAAAATGTGTCAATAGCTCTGAACTAATTTAAAATGAGTTAAAAAGGAATTTCTAATGTTTTTACATTAGTATAGATTTTGTAAGGATAGATTTATCAAGAGTCAGAATTATATTATCTAAAAAAATATTCGGAAACAAATACTAATTTTCATGCAATGCATTAACCGCTTAACTTAAAACCCCGAGAATACTAGTACATCGAATTATCTTATTTTTAGTCTTAAACTAAAATTTAATCATTAATTAGCTTTATAATTTTACACAAAAATTTTGCAGAATCTATAAACATCTCAAGTGTTATATGCCTTCTGATATGCATGAAAACGACAGCCACCTTCCAAAATAGAAGGGATCATCTTATTAGATAGCAGAGAAAATTATTAAGTTAAGAGGATAAGGAATATTTCGCAGTTTCGTTCATTTTTACCAAATTAGTTGATTTTTATTTAAGCTTTATTGTTGATAAAAGATAGAAACACGATTGAAACTGCGGGAAGATCCTAAGAAGATGTGTGTTCGGATTTTTTTGTTGATTACATTCATTTTAGAGTTTAACGATGAATTTTTAACACTTTATGCAAATGCATTGCTATAAAAATCTTATTTGATCACATTAGTTTAATTTGTTTAAATTTATTGTTGAGAAAAGATAGAAACACAACGAAAACTGTTGAAAGAAACTTAAAGAAACGTACATCTGATATTTTGTTGATTGCATTCAGTTTACAGTTTAATGATAAAATGAATTATTCCAGTAATAGCTTTAAAACTTAATGCAAATGACTTGTATTGCTATTAAACACTGCCTATTTTTTATTACGTTATGAATTTTAAAGAAGTGCATTATTTCTTTCAAAAGACCCACTATGGAAAAAAAGAATGTAGAAAACCTGCCATTATGAAGCATCAAATCGTTCAAGGGCAAAAAATCAAGAAAATTACCCAAAAAGCTCTTACATTCAACGAAACTTAACTCTCTTTCCTCCTTCAAGTGAACACAAACTGGTTTTTATTTCTTAGTTACGGCGTTCCTATTACACATAATTCCAGGTGCTTTTGCTGAGAAATGACTCTCTTTGGGCAAGAAAATGCAATTTCATGCTGCATCTGTGTAATTAAGAGAAGGAAAAAATATATTTACAGGTGTTTTAGTGTGCAATGATTTTCTTTTGTACTCAAATGAGAGCTCATTTGTTTTCTTTATCGACGAAGTGGAATAGACTTGGGCTTCTAAGATTCCATAACTTCATCTTATCAGCAGAATCAGGAAAGCAGATAGGTGTAAAAAATTTTTGTATATATAACACCTTCTGATATACCCGGCGTTTCCCGGAAAGAAAATAGTTTTATGCATTTTAGTAAGAGGAAATTAATTATTAGTTAATTGTCACGAAACCTTTTCTAAAACTGTTCTTAATCTTCATAACATTTTTGAGCAAAATGTGAAAAAAAATCTGTTCAGTAATTTGGATTTCTGTAGCGTATAAACTACTTATGAGTTTCACTTATATTTGTATAAACATGTTCTTAAAATTTACATCAGTATTTTAATCACGATAAATCATCAATTTGAAAAATGCTTTTATTCTTTCAATTTTTAGTAGAATTAAGATGAAGAAACTTAATATAACTTTATGCAGTTATATTATAAAGTAAATATAAGCACATAATGAAAATATTTTTAAAAAACATATTTGCTAGATTGAAGTCAAATTTTGAGCTCTGTGATATTCCTAACGAATAAAAATATATATTTGTAGAATTATTAAAATATTTGAAGAAAAGAAATTAATTAGATTAAAAAATCGTTTGGCCATAAAATAAATTAATTTAAAAATATCGATTGGCTGAAAAAGAAATTAATTAAAAATATCGTTTGACATTTATTCTTTTCTAAAGGTTATAAAAATAGTTTGGCAACGATGTATTGTCTTTTGCTAACGTTGCCTAGCAACGGAAGAGAATAAGAGATTGAAGATGGAATTCGATGTGAGAAGTCAGTGATGTAACGTTTGTGATGTAAGTGTATGTGTTTGTTTTACATGTTTGTGCTGTGGTAGACGCCCAATAAATATGTTATTTTTGATAAAGAAGGCTCCACGATTCTTCATAGTGTGCTGAAATACATCACAGCTCCCTGAGGATTATTAGGGATGGAGCTGTTAACACTTAAGGCCCGGTGCACACATCCAATTTTTGTCTGCTTGTCTGTCACCGCTCCGGCATCAGAGTTGCGTGACCGGAGGTATTCGTGCACTGCCCATCCCTTATCAATGTACTTCATGTTATATTTCTGATTTAGTGAATTGCTACATCACCGACGCGGCACCTCCTGTAGAGAAAAACAGTCGTTAATTAAATGCCCGACAACGCAGGGTCTCTGGAAGTATGTGTGCAACACATACTGCTATAAATGTACTTCATATTAATTATTTCGGAGATTTGTCGAACAAGAAATTGTCGACAAAATATCTGATGTGTATCGGGTCTTAACAATGGTCAAATAACATTGCACGGTATCCTCGGCTTCAGACTTCCCCACTCAGAATTATGTGGACGTTTGACAACCAAAGTTACATTAAATGTGAGCCAGGTCCAGATAAATGTATTTATTATTGGATTTTAGGTACGTCAAGTGCACCAGAAATTTTTAACAAGAGAATTACGGAAGAAAGCATATTATGCAGTTCAAACAGTGTACAAAATATTTCCTTTTCCAGAAAAGATGAAAGAAAAATTACCGAGAATACTCAACACAAAAAAATGAGCAAAAATATCAATAAGACAAAATAAACTTAAGAAAAGTGGAAAAAGAAAGAAAGAACTAAAAAAATATCGTTTGAAATTCTACGAAGAATTTATACTCTATATATTAGTACTAAAAGGAGCAACATTTCTCAAGAGAATACACAACGATACATTGAATGAATTTTTTTTAAAAAAATAAGATACAGCAAATATTTGCAAATGAATTAGTAGAGAGAAAATAATTAATATTAAAATATAAAAAGGAGAAAAAAAATTACAAAAAATTGAGGAACGAAGAACGAAATAATAATGAGCAAAACAGTTGTATTCAGGAGTGTAATTTTTTAAAAAAATAGTAGAGAAATAGCATTATTTATGTTTATATGCGTGAAAAAATTCTGCAGATGATAAGAAAGAGGAATTCACATGAATAAAAGAGATCAGATTCACTAGCTAGCCTTAGCTGACATGCCAAGTTCTTGCTGAAGAATTTTTTTTGGTAATTTTGCACCCGCAGGCACCGAACGTTCTGATTTTCATTTGAAGAAGAGGTTAGATGGAGGAAGATATTTGAAGAAGAGGTTA
>BGPR01013847.1:23305-38616 GCA_013235015.1 Araneus ventricosus | reverse complement strand
AAAAAAAAAAAAAAAAAAGAAGAAGAAAAAAAACCTGCAATAAAACTTCCACCCGTAGGGGAACCGTTTAGCTTACTTTCGACCTTGGAAAGAAGAATGCAATTACGCGGCAGCAGGGAGGGAGGGACTCTTCACGTTCTAAAGAGACCCAATCGTTGTATTCAAAGGTTTTCCGCATAGGGTTGCCGAATTACTATACACACAGGACAAAATATCGGTTTTCAAAAAAATTAGACGTTTTTTCATTAAAAAGAATCTTTAACTGTTGAGAAACTATTATTAAAACTCTTCATGCATATTTATTTTCTTCAAAAATGAACAAAATTAGCTTTTATTACTATGAAGGAATCGAAGAGCATATCTGAGCGGCACTTTGGGCGCCATCTATCTTCACCTTTACGTACTAAAAGAAATTAACGAAATTTAATGAATAGTTTGGGTTTTTTGATTTTTTAAAAATATTAAGAGCATTTTAAGAATTTTGGAGTTTCACACATTACTTACAGTGATATGTCGGACCATTTTGACAAAATTCTAGACTTCAACAATAGATATTAGCGGTACTGATATGATTTTGGTGATTTATAAGCTTTAGACGACCACCTTAATGTTTTTTTTTGTGTGTGCTGTAATGTGTCGTCTAATCTATGCAATAAACATTTAAAATGCATAACCTGCGTTTTGGATCTGTTGAAGTCTACCGAAATACCAAGCAGCAAACTAGATAATTATCGTTATGATAAATATTCGTTACTTTCGTTTTCGCACCATATTAGTTTCGAAAAAATCTGCTCGACTTATTTTATTTTTTATTGCATTTTTACAATAGTATTAGTTTAACGCCAAAACAAATGAAATCAGGTTTGTAATAATTTTGCATTAACTTATAAGGATTGCTAATATACACTCCGTATTAATCAACTATTCAAGTGGTATAGTTATTAAATACCAAGGGACTTGGAGGAACAAAGTTCTATAACTTTTTTAATCCCTTATGTTTTCTTGTTTCCGCCATTAACAACTTTATTTCGCGTGCCCCCAAATGGTCCTTTGCGTAACCCCAGGGGAATGCGTACCACAGGTTGGGAATCTCTGGTCTATCTAATTCTTGTCTAGCTGTATGGCCCGGCGTTGCGCTGGTTATCTCTAATAATGAGATATTCCCGGGCGGAGAGAAGCGAGGTCATGTGAGGCTTCGGGGTCCATATATTTTCATATGGCCGCCTCTGTTTTTCTCAACAAAAATTGTCATTTACTTTCCCCAACAAACGTTACGAAGTTAAACACCTTAATACAAAAAAGGAAAGAAAATGATTTTTCCCGATATTAATGAATCCAAACACATAAGCTCTCTAAAAAAGAAATACTGAGTGACAATCGGCTATTTCTTTGTTTTTCTGTATCTTCCGCTCTTCTCTTCTGACCACGTTGTGCTATAGTTGCAATCGGCGGTTTCTTTCTTCGTCAGTTTCAGCAACTCTCCTTTCACGTTTTCTAATTGCCTGCTGTCTACGGGCAGCATCCCGTGTAAATCCACTTTTTCTTTTAGGCATCGGAAAAAGCGAGAATTGAACAAAGCAAAAATAGTAACTTCCAAATATCAGCTTAAAATAGCAGCTACCAGAAATATTTAAACTTGATCAAATCAATGAATAATGATTAAAATCACTAACATAACTAATCTACATCTTTCGGCGCATAACTTTACAGAAACAAAACACGCCTATAAATTCATTAAAATGATTCTGCTTGACGTTATATCACAGGATAAAAAAAAGAATTTATACACTTCCAACAATATATTTTTTATTTCTGTCAGCGTCACTTTTCTATTGTTATTGTAACAATGTTCTTTAAAGTAAACAACTTCAACAATAAAAAATATTTTGAATTGCGCTGTAACAATGAAAAGTATTGTTATAAAGTATCCAAAACAATGAAAAGTATTGTTGTAAATTAGTTTTTAATTAATATCTTTTTTAATAATTGTAATTTCGAAATTTAAATGGCCGAAATGGATTCCTTGGATTATTCCCCATCTTTTGGTACTTTCCGCGCGCTTCTCCGTTCGGCGGTTCGTGAGAAGGTAGGCGGACATACATACATACATACGTTTGTTTACTTTCGAATTTTAATAGAGTAGATTTTTCAACAAACATTGACTGTTTTTAGGGTTTAATTTTAATTATAAATGTTAAAATTTCAAAACTGAGAAAAAGGCGACATATAATTTTCTTTAAAAGTGCGAGTTCTATATTTAGTAAAAGTTGGGATGGGGAATTTTTCAAAAGTAATATTTTTTTATAAAAAGGCCTAGTTAGACTTTTGCAATTATCTTTGATTTATTGAAATAATAAATTATTTAAATAAAATAAAAATTTTAATATACCACGTTTTTAAAACGAACTAAAAAGTATAAAATAATTTCTTCTAGCCTCATACAGATTTAAAACGAAAAACGTGGGGCGCCTGCAATAGGTAATTGATGCATAAATAGTTTATTTAAGTCACTAACAATTTTATTGCAATGGTAATGGTATGAAATGTTGTGTGAGTTTTCTCAACGACAGATACTCCCTGCACTCCTTACTATTAAATATTGCATGCTCCCTACGTTTTTCGTTTTAAATCTGTATGGGGCTAGAAGAAATTATTTTATACTTTTTAGTCCGTTTTAAAAACCTGGTATATTAAAATTTTTATTTTATTTAAATAATTATTTTCTGCTTTTTAGTCTTGTGTGTGTGAAATTTTGCGGCCAATTTTTAACATCTTGATGAGATTATGACAAATTTCAGGTTTATTTCAGTTTCTCTTCACCTGATCATAAATAGAAAATTGTTATTTTCCTGAAAAATTAAGTTACGTGACGCAGAAACCTTCGAGATATAATGAAAAACATACTACGCATGCGCAAAGATATGGCTAAAATATGGGGTGCTTCGATGATCCCATGGGCCACCCATATACCCAAGAACCAAGTCTGTAATGTTAATAGTTTTCGAGATATAATGAAAAACGTACTGCGCATGCGCAAAGATATGGCTAAAATATGGGGTGCTCCGATGATCCCATGGGCCATCCATATACCCAAGAACCAAGTCTATAATGTTAATAGTTTTCGAGATATAATGAAAAACGTACTGCGCATGCGTCATGCAAAATATGAAATGACAGACAGACAGGAAAGCGAATTAATATTGCATTGTCATCTAGTTCTGAGCTATGTTTAGGAAGTTAGTTTAAAATTCATTACAAAATTTGTACCGAACAGACAGACAAGAAAGCGAGTTAATAAAAACGTGATAAAAGAAGGACCGTCTAGGAGATGTTATTAAAAATCGGATGTTTTTTAAAGCAGAGACAAAGAATCAAAACCAGATATATACAACTGCATCCAGATCATGGTGTGTACTGTCTGTCCGCCAAGAGAACTGTGGCCGCCAAAATGTCTAGTTTACGGCGGTCGCTATAGCAACTGGTTATGCTAGGGAAGATCCATTTCGAATAGGAGGAATCTGACGGAACTCGGAGTTTTGTTTTATTCTTGGCGCCAGTTTACGATGGTAAAAAGAGTAGTTGATCATTCGTCTTCTCAGTTACCATAGATAGCCCATTTGGCGCTAAATGCGCCAGCATTACAGCAGTCTTGCAGCAATCTTGCTCTGAAAGTTTGAGACGGCAAGACGGCAAGTTCACAACAAGTTATAGCAAGCTTCGTAGTCACCATGTGACTATCTTGCCGCGTCAAGCTCTTTGCAAATTAATGAAAAAATAGCTTCCCGTCAGGGGTATATTCCGCCCCCTTCTTCAGAGCCTTATCTACTGAGGGAACCCTCTTTTTTATTATCGCGGAATGACGGTGGGTTGCCTTCCTATAGAGGGTGATCCTTTTCCGCCCTCTTTTATTATCGCGTAACAAAACGATGGGGTTGCATTCCCCCTTTTTTCCTCCTTCTGACCGCACACTGAGTTGTTTTAAGGGTATTTTAACGATCCGTGTATTTGTAGAGGACAGCACGATTCGAACCGACGATCAGATAGTCCCGAGGTCGGTATGCTAACCACAACACAAGTTGGGACTCCAGCAGAAATGTGAAGAAAGGAGTTTTCGCTTCGTTGTTGTGCCAAGTTTGCCGTGTCAAATTTACTGCAAAATTGTTTTACGAGGAAGGAGTTGATTCTGCTATCTTACTTTGCAGGAGGTTTGCTGCAAATTTGTCACGTCAAGTTTGCCATGACAAGATAATATCAAGAAAAAATCGAACTTGCTTCAAATGTGCGTGCTATCTGGGATCAACTTCACAGCACACTTGTTTTGCAAATGTGCTGTGTAAGTGTGCCATATCAACTCAACAGCAAACTTGTTTTGCAAGTAGGGTGGTCGATTATGCTGTGTTAGTTTGCAAGAGTTTCGATGCAAATTTGTCGCGTCAAGTTTGTCATGACAAGATAATATCCAGAAAAATTCACACCTGCTGCAAATGTGCATGCTATTTGGGATATTTGTGATATATTCACGATTTATCTAGGTTTTTTTTCTAACGTGCACACGCAACTAATACTCTAATATCATGCAGTCTATAAGATGTTCGCAAGCGAGACTCTCCTGTTAGTAAAAGATATTTTATGATAATTCCTCCATGCCACTACGATATTCCGAATGCTGCACAACATCTTATGAAAATTGAAGAGCATCTTGTGCTGATAGAGTCAATCCCTGGAATAAAGCCGTTCGTAAGACTTTGCAGTGGTGTAGCGACCGGAGGGCATGGAAGGGGGTGTCGATGCCCTTGAAACCAGTTTTAAAGGCACATTGGAATAAAAATCTACTGCGTTTATGCCATTTTTAAAGCAAAATAGGTTGAAGGGCTGTAAAAATAATAGCATACCACTGGCACCATTTACGGTTCTTAAGCCACTGATGACGATTGTGATAAAAAATATTTTCTGGGCACACCGCTTACTTTCGTTAGGCCAGTGACCATAGAGACAAAACGTTAACGCCACTTTTACAAGCCAAATACGATGAGGGTGCGAAAAAATTCACAAGCTAAATCATCGATGGTGACAGGGGGTGGGGGTGGAGAAAAAAATCATGTTATGACCCAAGCGTCACTTAGCCTGTCTACACCACTGAGACGTTGCGCTATCTTCTGACACGACGTACCCTTTTTTTGGTTAACACCCGAAATTAGTAGTTTCGCTTCCACAGGACTGAAATAAAATCTGTCGAAAACATAAAATATTACATGAACATACCCCACTAGAGCTAAGGACTTTCCGTATCTGCGAGTCCAGTGACTATTGCTGGGGATCGAACTATAAACTTGTTCACATGAGGCCAACTTCAGGACAACTACACCAACTCACCAGGTCATCTAATCGTTTCTAACACTGCTTTGCCGGTGTTCTGGTTTTATTAATTCCCCTGATACAATCCCAGATAGCACGCACATTTGCAGCAAATGGAATTTTTCTTGATATTATCTTGTCATGGCAAACTTGACGTGCCAAATTTGCAACAAACCTCCTGAAAAGTAAGATAGCATATTTGACCACCCCACTTGCAGAACAAGTTTGCTGCGAAGTTGATACGTCACACTTACACACCACGATTGCAAAACAAGTTTGCTGCAAAGTTGTTACGCCACATTTACACGCCACGACCTGTATACAGTTGTATATATCTGGTTTTGATCTTTGTCTCTGTTTTAAAATACATCCGATTTTAATAGCATCTAATCGACCGTCCTTCTTTTTATTAATTCAATTAGCCGCCTACCGCAACCAGCTAGTTCGCCAATCTTATAATAATAGTAATACTATATTTAAGGGATTAATAAGTGATGCTGTACACACTGACACAAATAACTTCATATCTGTAAAGTATTAAAACTCAAAAAATCCATTCAACAACTTATCATAACACATATGAGCAACACATCCCAGGAGACTTGCCTTGAACTTTTTTGCGTTACAGTGCGCACAGACTGTGTCCATTTTTCCAATATATACGTTTGGATGAACTTGGTAATCGTACTGTGGATCATACTTGAAAGCTTCGTGTTTCAGGTTACTCTGCCGGAGTAATTCTCTCGTTTGAACAATCCTTACTCGATTCTCATCGACTCGAGCCTCTCTTTGTTCAGTTGTCTCATTAGCTCCGGACACATCCCTTCTGTGGCGGTCTTCAGGTGTTTCTATAGCCCTATACGCAGACATTCTGAGACAACTTTGTTCGACGCGAGCATCACGAACGTTCTTTCTCTCTTCCAAGTGCAAACTGGTCTTCACACTAGCAGGGGAAAGGGCCGTTGTGTGGGTCAGACAGTATCGTTCGGGATTTTATGAAAAGAATAGGAGGGGAGGAGACACAGGGAGATAGCGAAATGAATAGCAGATAGTATCTCAAATAACCTTGAGCATCAGTAACAAAAGAATGCAGGGAAGGTAGAAATACGCCTTCTCCCACTGAGTGATCTCGCTACGTCTATCTCCCCCAACTCCCGTCGTGAACCCATCGGAGGAGAATTGCGAGCGAAAAATTTTCGCTGAGTTGCGAGCAGTAAACAATGTTTTTAAAAATGAGTTAAAACGCGTCTAAATATTTTACAGCACTTAAACATATCATTAGAAAGATAAATTTTTGCATTTTAAGGTGGTGTAAAAATCGTTCTCGTGCGATAAATCCTTCGACAGAAAACTATGCAAAAACCTCACATGGTTTATCAGCTTAATTTCTAATTAACTCAGAATTTAATTAATTTTTCACTTTAAAAAGTTGTCTGTAATTTTTCTCTTGTTTTGAAGAGTATGTGTTCCAAATTTCATCAAGATTCGACAAAAACTGTAGATTTGTATAAGGGACAAACAGACACACACTCTGCTTTATATATATATAGATAAATCAATGATAATTTGAAAAAAAAACTAACTAGGACATTTTATATAAAAAATTACTTTTGAAAAATTCTCCATCTTTTTACTAAATATAAAACTCGAACTTTAAAGAAAATTATATATTGTCTTTTTCTTAATGTTGAAATTTAATTTAAAAAAACGGTCAATGTTTGTTGAAAAATAATGACTTACCTTGTGTCCCAAATTTTTAAAAGTGATCATTTCTGAATCCGAATTTCATAATTTATTCCACTAGCAAAACGTTATTATTAGCGAAAAACGCTCTCTCTTTGACTTCAAATCATATTCTCAACTTAATATTTAAAAACTTAATGAAATCAAGAAAACAGTTTAAAATAAAAACGTGTATATGCACGATGTATTAGCGCAATCTATGTTCGGCAATCGAGGCCCTGCTAGCTGAGTGGCTAAGGCGACAGGTTGCGAAGCAAGTTGTCGGGGGTTTGAATCCAAGGTTCGTCTGCGTAGTCTGTTTTTGCTATAGTTTGCCATGAGTTTGACGCGACAAGCTTGCTGCCAAGTTCGACGCGTGGTGACTTCGTCGCTTCTGCAAACCTGCTGTGAATTTGCAGTCTTGCCGTGTCAAACTTGCCGTAAGCTTGCAGACTTGCAGAGCAAGATTGCTGCAACCTTGCTGCAAACTAAAATTGCCACCTGGGATATCGCTGCGATATCTTCACGATATTTTTCGTCATTCAGAATATCGATAAACAACGTAAAGATATCGTTCACACAATGTCTTAGGCTGATAGGGTCTATAAAAGTGTGACTACAGAAACTCTCGTTAACAAGTCTGTTGTCTGACTTTTAACCTTCCCGATTTTCATACAGCGTTTATTAGGATGCAGTTTCTTTTTCTTGGAGACACATCTTTGTTGGCTTGTTATGCACAGATACACTTTATTTTATCTTATCTCAGTTGTAAGAATCTAAGTTTTTTTTCAAGCAGTCGGTCGAGGCCAGTATAATGTTTTTAAGCTAATGATTAAGTCAATTTTTTTCTCATTTAACACAAGTTTCTGACTTGTTAACATTATTGTTATTTTTAGCAGAAATCCCTTAAGTTCTCCATTTTAACTAAATTTACTATCATCGTCAATGATTTTGAAAAATTAATATCCGTCAATTGATTACAAAATGTATTACTGATAATTCTTTCGGAATTTTTCCAGCAATCTATCTAACACACTATTTTTCAAAAGTTATGAGTAGATTTTAAAAATATAGCTGTTTTGGATGTGAACACGATATTAATTTTTCTGGGAAAAATAATAGCAGAAAATGCGATGCCATGAAGAATCGTTTAGTCCCATTGAATTCCGACAAAGATTCTGACTCACCAGAAAGGAAAGTACGGTAAAACTTCTCTAAGCTTGCCTTGCCAAGCCCTTGCTAATCGGTCATTCCTGTTAACAGCTACTTTTGTTTGGCACGTAATTTTGGAACCATAGACATAATGTTAAAATTTCCTCTATTAACGACCACTCAAACTCTTCAGAGCGGACAGGTTGGTAGCCCGTTCAACTTTCATTAAGGGAAAGCAAAGAAAGAGCAAAAACATTCATATATACTCAAAAATAACACCCGAAATGAGATTGAAGTTAATCGTTCACATTTATTTCCCAAAGTGAGGAGAAAAATGAACTTCGGCCTCTACCTCTAGTTGGACATTCAAGAGTTCATTTGTGCCTTTCAGAAGCTGATACAGCCTCAGACGAAGAAGCTGCTGGTGTGGGTTGCGATCATCAGCGAAGGAAACTTTCAGCTCAAGAGACTTCAGGAAAAGTAGAGGGTATTATTGTCCATCCCTTAACAACTACCGACGAAAGGATTAAGGATTTTTTTAATTTAAAAAAAAATTGAAAATGTGACTTTCAAAAAGGCTGAAAGACCCAAGCAAGCAAATACGAATTGTATCTTTTCTCAAGTAAAATAAAACAGAATAAAGTACTTTTTTTTCTTTAGATAAGTCTGAAAATTTGCTTTATCAGAAACTGGCTAAAAACCGGCGTTGCTCGGGATCCATATTTTTTCATATACCGGAATCCTTTTTTCCCCCTACAAATATTGCCTATAACTTTCTTCAACAAACGAAAATCTCCTTTGAATCCTTTCTTGTTGAATTAAAACATTCAAATATAGCCTTTTTATCACCTTATAACATTATGGTTTGAATGAAAATGCAAAAAAATTCGAAAAAGAATGTTTATATTAAACAATATGTAGTTCAATAACTAATACAATTTTACAATGAGCATACAGGGTGTCCACACTTATCGTGATCCAATACCTATTTTCTAAATCGTTAGAGACGGACATATAGTTCCAATTGGAAAAATGCTTTAAATGAAGGGAAGAATTATAATAGATGTTTTTTGAGTTACTAAATAGAAAAAAATACGAATTCTAATTTTTTTTACGGTTCCCCGGTCCTATCAGTCATATTTCGTAAAATATTCTTAACATTCTAACATTTTAAACAAATAAAGTCCCACTCTTCTGAGACTAAAACTGAGCGAATTCTGGAGCTTCGAATTTCATGATTTTTAACCTATCAGCGGCCTCGTCGAGCAAGTGCTGCGCATTGATTGGTGAATCGTCTGCAAGACGGCTATTGAAATGGTGTAAAATGGTCTAAGTCAGCGATATTCAAAGCTCCATAACTCGGTCAGTTTTAGTCGCAAAAAAGTGGGACTTTTTTGTTTAAAATATCAGAGTGTCAAGAATATTTTACTAAATATGACTGATAGAACCGGGGGACAGTACAAAAAGTTAGAATTCGTAACTTTTTCAGGAATATATTTATTCACTCAATAAACATTTATTATAATTCTTCCCTTTATTCAAAGCATTTTTCCAATTGGAACTATATGTCTATCTCTAACGGTTTAGAAATTAGCTATTGATCACGATAAGTGTGGACACCCTACCCGAGTCTACCCGACCCACGGCTGCCGGTCTGCCCTATTGGGTGTAAGACACAACAAGGGCAGCCGGGGAGAGAAAACCAGCCCAGCACGGAAGAGGGACAGCGCGAACCCGGCCCCCAAGACAGCATTTATGGTGTTTCTCAAATGCATACAAAAAAGGCCAGAGTGGGCCTAAATAAACAAAACAGAAATCTACAAAGCCACAATCGAATACAATAAAATTTGACAAAAGTTAAATACAAAATCAGACACAGTCTGACCACGGAAACATTACTTTAGCATTGTCATCTAATACGAATAAACAGCAATATCAATAATCAATCTAACAAAGACAAACATTGCTCCGTGGATACACCTGAAATCTTTCCATATAATAACCGAATCTGAAGATCCAACAAGCCCAGGCACACCAAAATTCCAATACATTATAACGTAACGAAAGAAATTTCAGTATACAAGCAGTACCAAAAATATAATAAATTAACAAAAGTATTAATCAAAAACCGTTCATAATAAAGAGAAAAACAAATTCAACAACTACAAAACAGAAATTGGAACAAAAATCAACAAAGTAGATTCACCAATCAACGAAGTAATACAAACAAGTAAACATAGTGGTCATTAACACCAGAATAGCATCAAAGGTTCTCCTAAAAAATTTTTAATAATAAAAACCAAACTAAAAATCTGGTAGGCCAAGGCACACTAACATTCGAAGTGTGGACACCCTGTATATAGTTATACTGTATAACTTGGTTACTGCGAAACTTCTAAATAAATTGTTTTATAACTCAGATAAAGAAAGTCAAATTCGCTCGAGAACAATTCTCACTCGAAATAATTTCGCTGAAGAAGAATGCTCGGACAAAAATAATACTTTAAACCTCAGTTAGGCGTATAGTACTTCTTTATACACAACGTCTTTTGTGTCTCCAGAAGGAGAGATACCATACAGATTGCTGGCCATTCCTACTCGTGAGCATCCTACATAGTTCTGGTATTATTTTTACGCCCCCTAATCATATTTTGCTTTAAAAACTGGCATAAATGCAGTAATGTTTTGTCGCCATGGCGCCCCTGAAACTGGCATCTGTGGCATCTATACTTCACTTATTCCCCGGTCGCTACGCCACTTCACACTGATTAGGATCATTCAAAAAATTGTGCAATTTAAACGAAACATCGTGTAGTAACTGAACTAACGTCATTGGATGTTTCAGTGCATTTTAAAAGCTACGAAATAAAAACGGAAGTTAAAAGCATGCTGCGAAATAGCAGCAGAAGTAAGAAGTCTACCTTGACGAAAAAAGCAATATTTTCTTAGCTCCAACAGTAGTAAAAACACGTGAATAAAGGATTTGATGAAACAATACATTTGATTTTATAACAATAAAAACATTGTTAGAATTTGAGTTTAAAATAAATTTTGAAATCTTAATTACATTTAGAGAAAAATTGTACAGCAATTAAATTGGTATCCTTAAAAAGAGAATTTTTTGCTCTTTAAGATGATGTAAAAATAATTTCCGCACCATAAGTATTTTAGAAGTTATTACCGAAAAACGTCAAAAAATAGCTTAATTTTCATTATTTAATTAAATAAATAAAAATCTATTTCGATTTTTAAAATAATTTTTACGGCGTTATCTCCCCTTGTGCTAATCCATCACTGTGCCAAATTTGGTCGCCGTAAGTCAACGGTGTGGGTGTGAATAAAGAACCAAAAAACGAACAAACACACAGACATACTTTCCTCTTTCATATATATCGATAAAGAATTAGGGTTTTTGTTTATATACATATTTTGTACTTCCAAACATAAAACCCCTTTTAGCGGCCAGATTTCTTGGGAACGGAGTATGGCCGCTGTAGAAAGGTTTCACTGTTTATCATTTTGACATTTGTAAGAAATTTCAAATGGTAGAATTTTGAGTAAGTATCAAATCCACGAAGAGAGAATTATTTTCGGGTGTAACATTAAAAAACACTATTCACAATTTGTATAAATTTATATTCACACTTTTATTACGAAACATCTTATTAATATTTACATTACAAAGAAAATAAGGGAATCGATGCTTCATGTTCTCTGATATTCTAGAATTTCCCAGTTTAAGTCTGTTTATATATCTTCTGAAATGTATTAGATTTTCCCCCACAAGTCCTATTATGCTGCCTCATCGTGGCGGAGGTGGTGGCCCTGCGTGGAATGGGCGATGTAAGTCTGGAGTTTTTTCTCCTGGCAGGGTCACCCAAGGCGTGAAGGCCATTCCATTATACCCAGCTAAAGCATAAGGGCAATGGACTTAGTCAGACTTCTTCCCTCGGCGTCCAAGGTCTAGTGCCAACAGAAGCCGCACTCTCCTCCTTTACCATGACTCGTTCGCCTATAGTTTTCTGTGGGCGAGCGGACTCTTGGACTTGGTCTAGCTGAGGACTAGAAAAAGTGGTCTAAGAAACAACAAATATTCTATTTTCACATGCTTTGCCTTTGAATATGATTGAAAGCTATCCTAATACCCTGTACGAAATTCATAGAAGCATTTTAATCATAAATAATGTACAGGTTGGATCATTAGATCTAATAACATTGAAACAGTCGGCAGCACATTCAGTTTTCTGTATGATTTTTTTTTCAAATATTGAAAATATAGTCAAATCTTGCTCACATGATACGCTACAAGTCCAACACTCCAGTTTGATTCTATATTTTCATGCACATCTTGTAGAAAAACCAGAAGGAGTGGTCTTCCCTAAACTTTCTCGTATACTTCCCAAAAAGGTGTCATTTCCCCTCCCGCCCGCGTGGATAAAAAATTCGAACCTACTTTAACGCAGAATGCAATGACTATCCACGAGTTTCCTTCAGCTCGCGCCAAGGTCACGAGTATCGCCAAGACACAAAAGGACATTGCGTTATGAAAATTGAATATACAATTTGAAAGCATTTTCTTAAAAAAACAGATTGAAAAAAATGGACACAATTCCACAATTAAGGTTAGAAGGCCACATATCAAATTTCATTTATATAAGTCACTGTGTTAAGGAGTTATTGTGTTCAAAAGTATACGATTATACAGACCGACAGACAGTCAGCCCTTTGACGGATATGGCCCAAAATTTGATACGGACCTACATTCCTGATGGTAAAATTGTGTACCAAATTTTATCCTTCTAGTTATTTAAGTTTTTGAGTTATCGTGTTCACATAAATGCGGACAGCCAGCCAGACAGACTTCCCGTTTTCGGATTTTGTTCGAAATTTGAAAGAAATATACAAATTATGTGAAAAGATCACATACCTAATTTTATCCCTGTAGCTCAAATAGTTTTTTGAGTTATCGTGTTCACAGACAGACAGACATAATTCCAAAATTGCGTTTTTCGAACTCAGGGAGGTCTAAAACGTGGAGATTCGTCAAAATCTCGAGTTCGAATTTTTTGATTACAATATTTTCTCTTTGCATACTTCGTATACAAGAAAGTAAAAATGATTTTCTCTGATTCGAGAATTTCGGAATGTAGAGATGCGCCGAAACCTCAAAATCGAATTCTTTGACAGTTAGAATAATTTCTATTTGTATACTCCATATACGAGAAAATAAAAAAGGTTACTTTCTGACCTTATTAGCACAAAATGCTCTAAAATATCGCTACGATATTGTGCGGCATTCAGAATATCAAACATCATGGAGATACTTTGACACCATAAAATACTTTGCCGAAGCTCTTGCGTCAGTTTCCAATGGAGTGAAATCACGGTCACGTGACAAGTAAAAATGACCGCGCCAAACGAAATTTCGACCATTCTGCGCATCTTTTGAGTGTCTCTCCGTAGCGTTAAGTACGTTGAAGGTGAAGAAGAAGGCATAAAACCTTGTCTTCCAATATTCTTCAACCAAAGTTGTAATAATTGAGAATTCTTGAGAGGAAACTTGGCAATCAGCTTTGGTTTTAGCATTAAAGAATCCAATTACACAGCAGTATCTCATTTTGATTCAAATATGGAAAGAAATAAGACTGAAAAGTTACGCAACTAAAACGTAAATGAAGATTCCGTTTCGTAGCGTGGCGGAAGATGTTAACGGCAGACACATCAACATAAGTGGCGCGTATTAGAGCTTAGATGACATGCGCAGTTTAACTTGTCACGTGACCGTGAATGTCTCAAAGTCAAGGCAAAAATTATCATGCGTTATCTTTCAACTAATATTACTGCTTTTAAGAGTGTTAAAGTTTTAAAAACTTTACAGAAAAGCAAAACTTTTAGCAGCCACATCAATGTTCATTAAAGTGGGCCCAGAAAACATGTTTTATAAGATTTAACGATTTGCTTTTACTTCTGACACAACACATACAAAATTTATTTTTTCACGAGAAGTTCATGAATCACGAGCTTGGTTAGCAGCAAACTACAAACTGTATCTTTAAATAAACAATATTTGTCTTCAAAATTTTTCATGTAGATTTCTTCAAAATTCGCTTCAAAATTAAAAGCTGAGATTCATAGAAAAATAGGCATTTTTTCTTCAATACAACCGGAGGAAAATATTTTGAACAGAGAAAGAAACAAGTATTTAGACGGAAGCGAAACATCGAACCAAAAATGGTTGAGAAAGAAGCTGACAACAAGCATGAAAAAACTGAAGTTGAGAATGGCGAGAATGTGGAAGTTAACAGCCATGGAGACAACCACAAGCATGCGGAAGAATATATAAAGGTAAAATATTATTTAAAAATTCTGTTTGCTATATAATATAGTGTAACTTTTTATTTCTTTGTAATTTAGTGATATCTATTAACATTTTCCTACACAGAAATTCAGCTATAGCCGAATGTCTGAATCTGGAATAATTAAAATTTGACTTTGTAGCCACCATCAAAATATCTAGTTTTTGAAATACAGTCGCAAGGCAGTCCTTTATAAATCATCACTTACAAACACGGAGGTTTTTTAAATAACGGCTGACAATTAATTAAAATTTTCTAAGCATTGTTATGAAATGGTGAAGGCTTCCAAACAGTAAAGTAGAATTTGACAGCATATAATACCGGCAGTGTTAAATAGTGTGAAATTGAATATTGTTCAGAAATGAGCAAATTGAAATAAAGGTATTTTTTTAAAATTTGAGAGAAAACCAGTTTTAAATTAATCAGTTTTATGCTAAATGCAATTAAATTATCAGCTGAACAGAACTATAAAAAAATGTGAAGAAAAATTCTTACATTATTGATTTGTTTGAACAACAACAGGAAAAAAGGAACAGCTTTGATATACGGCATCACTGGCGATAATCTTGTATTTGCGACTTTTTGTCGCTTAACCGAACATCGTATCGTTAAGTCGCCAAAACAAAATATCGCCAATGGGTTCTTATATTGAAGCTGTTGAAAAAAGTCGCCAAAACAAAATATCGCCAATGGGTTCCTATATTGAAGCTGTTGGAAAAAGTCGCC
>BGPR01013847.1:0-23205 GCA_013235015.1 Araneus ventricosus | reverse complement strand
AAACAAAATATCGCCAATGGGTTCCTATATTGAAGCTGTTGAAAAAAGTCGCCAAAACAAAATTATCGACCGTATATCAAAGCTGAACCCCCCCCCCTTAGTATCATAAATTTTCTTTATTGAAATTGTATCAAGATTACTTTCAAAGTGAATGAATTCGGGACTTCCTAACAAAGAATCATACAAGTAGACAGATTTCGGTATATAAAAGCTTGGGTAATTGTGAAATTTAAATATTGCTGAAAAGTTTTCATGTTGAATAACTTTTGCAAATTTTCTGCATTTTGGATAATAGCTATTAATATTCTTAATATATATGTTTCTTACAGGATAGCAGAGATATTTTTAACCCGAGGTTTAAGGAAAATACATGCATTTTGCATCAAACTCAGGCTTAATTCACTAAAAAATAATCCGGTTGAAATCTAAAAGTTGGTACGTATACTCTTAAAATGGCGCCATGTAGCCAAAGTTAATGCAAGTATTACTTTCATTAGTTTTGGCGACTTGACACCAATGAAGTGCAGCGGTCAACGTCTTGCTTTGCGATTTGGCGGCGTTTTAAGAGTGCGTACTAATTTCTAGATTTCAACCATTGATCCTTCTTCAAAACTGATACAAAACAAAGATTGGTACTTTTCCGTTAGCCGCGCGCAAGCGAAAAATCACCAAATAATGTAGAATTCCGCCAAATTTCTTACAACCATTCTCTTGGCGACTGGGCTCGCGTTTGGTTCACAATTGGCGACATTTGCGCCCGGCTAACTGAAAATCGCTTCGCTTCTTGGCGACTTGGCTGTTCACAATTGGCGACATTTGCGCCCGGGTAACGGAAAATCGCTTCGCTCTTAGCGACTTGGCTGTTCACAATTGGCGACATTTGCGCCCGTGTAACGGAAAATCGCTTCGCTCTCGGCGACTTGGCTCGCGTTTGGTTCACAATTGGCGACATTTACGCCCTGCTAACGGAAAAGTACCCAAAGATTAAATTATAACACAAACTAGAATGCATTCACTTTGATGTGTATACGTTATTAGCTCGTCGGTCTTACAAACCGAAGTAATTTTGCTGTTTAAGGCATGAAAGGTAAAGTTAAAGATATGAAAGATTTTGATGCATTCTATTATACAATGCATGTTCCGCTTTGCTACGTGTATCAAGGTAAATAAAGTACCAATGAATACTTAATTATTGATTTGGTATTTTTGCGTTAACCGAGTCCCAGACAAAATCTCGCTTGAAATCTTCTTTTAATGTGTTCCTTGAGTTTGTGGCCGATATGGCAATCCATTTGGCGACCCAACCATCAATGCGTTGTTTGGTCGCCAAATGGGTTGCCATATTGGTGACAAACTCAAAGAGCACATTAAACTAGGCTTCATTCAAAAACTCCCAATTCTTGCGACAGATCGCCATTTCTCAGCAATAATTAGCCAAAACTTAGCGATTGCTTTCTTAGTGATGGAAGTTGTTCCCAAATCGGGATAACACCAACAACATTTCAGCTTGGCGACGATTGTGGCTCCATAACTGCCATCCATTTCGTATTCATCTAAAATGATTTGCACTTGTGTATTCCTCCTTTAACTCATTTTAAATGCTGCATAAGAGGCTGTTGTTTGAAATCTAGAAGTTGGTACACACTCTTAAAATGGCGCCATGTCGCCAAAGTAAATGCAAGTATTTCTTTCATGGGCTATTAACGTTGATGAATTTCGTCGAAGTAAGGGAGAATAGATGCATGGAGACTGAAGACGGGAACTGATTGTAACAACTGAGTTCATAAGTGAATACATTTATGGATAATGGGTTAACCTGGCACTCAGCCATTTCTCTCCACTTTGGCTGGTCAATTCCTTGCCGCCAAGCGGAAGACGGATTGGCGATGTCAGAACATTTGTTTTGGTTTCTCAGGAATGTTCCAATTCTTGTCTGGTTCGCGCAGGAATCGTTATATTTTTGTTTCGCGCTTCGATTTTATTGATCAGGTAAGTTCTATTTACTATTTCATTGGTCGATTTCTTCGAATTTGAATAGAACTTCGTTTGGAATTCTATGTTCTGAATTTTGACAGTTTAGATAGTGGATTTGTTTCGACTGGAAAATATGGTTGCAAATTCTTCTTCGCGGTGCAATTCTTGTCGAATACGAAATGTTATTTATGGATTTCTCGTTTTTGGAATTTATGAAAAACGTAGATTCCTAACATTCAATGAAAAAGCGAAGCTACTAGTTTCCGCTTTGCTGAAAGCGAAGCCTCTGAAGTTTTTTTAAGTTTAAAAAATTTGCCCGGAACCCACTTGAGATGCCGCAGGTATTGCGTGCGGAATTTCTCGTTTTCAGATGCCGCACTCATCGCGTGCGCGAGAGACCAATAAAAAGCTCACTGCGCACCCAAACTTTGGTTCTCACATCGCCAAGCCATCTTGCTCTTGGCAACAAAAAGTTGGCGATCCTAAGTGGGGAGGAACGGCTGGGTACCATAAATTTTAGATTAACCGATAAAAGTATTTACAAAAAGAGAGAAAATTATGGGTGCATTAGGACATGGTCTATTCCAGTTTCTTAGCACTCTTTTTTTCTAGAGCAGCGGTTCCCAACCTTTTCGGTTTTGAGGACCACCTGTTGTGTAAAAAGTATTTTGAGGCTCACTGACTAAATATGCAAGTAAAAAAAAAAAATACAAACTCATATAATACATATATACAGAGTGTCTAAGAATTGTGAAACGCATTTAGAAAATTAATAAAAATTCTAATAATACCTATTACAACTAAGGATTTTTTTTAATGAGAGAGCAATTAAAAAGTTTTTCAGACAAGAAACGCGGGGTAAAGGCTTTCTAACTTTGCTAAAGCGAGAGAATTCCGTACGCAATGGCTACCGTTCGGCAGAAGCCGATGCGCGTTTTCTGGTTAACTTTTTTCGTTTTTCTTGATTATTCGAAAAATATTCAATTTTCATATTACATGCGAGTTAACAAATTAAAGAGCCTAAAAGTCCTTACAAATACATCCTTTTATTTTTCTTTTAGATTTAATATTTTCGCTGATAATGGCTCTCAAAAATGGGAGATTTTCAACAATTTAAGGCCACCTAGACAACCGTAACGGCGCGTTTCCTATCTGAAAAAACTTTCTGAAATGCACTCTAATTTAAAAAATGTAGTTTTAACATTGTTAGGCTTTTTATTATAAATTTTTAAAATGTGTCCCACAATTCTCGGACACCCTGTATGTTATATGCTAATAATTAGTGAAGCTTACTATAAAAGGAATAAAAATATATTGTTTTATAAAGCAAGAAAACTTTTGAAACTCCCCTGAGTAGCTTTTCGCTGCCCACTAATATGATATCCGAGGCCGTCAAGTGGGCCGCGGTCCATGGGTTGGGAACCACTGTTCTAGAGCATTGGCAGTTTCGATTTTGATGATTATTGCACTCTTTTTAGCCTGGTAACAGAGATTATCTCAGTTACTATGTCTATCAAGGCGAATGGAGGCCTACGAAACCCAAGCGTCAAGTCGGTGCTACCAACACGGGACCCGGACCAGCTATCGTTAACTTGCCGACCGCCATTGGTAATCCATTTCTTTGATATTAACCAACTTTATCTGGATTTAAAATCAGTGTTGACTTACACAATTTGAACAAATGCTTAGAAATGGGGTGTTCAGGTACTTCGTAGACAAGTTCATAGGATTATTAAAAGACATCAAGAGGGAAAAAATTATAAACTGACATGGTATCGTAAGCGACGTTTAGTCCATAAAACTACGCATGCAGAAATACATACAGTCAAACTCCGTTATAGCGAACCCTCAACGGACCGATCCAAAAGTTCGGTATATCCGAGGATTCACTATATCTAATGTTTTAAATATTGGCTACACAAGATTTCCTAAAATGCTTAAATGAATTTCTGTGTTGAACAAGTTAATTACACTAAATTACAATTATTGATGGGCTATAATAAATTAAAATAAATCTTTTTCTTCTTAAAAATTTAAGCAGTGAAATTCATTGTACTTACATTTATTTCTCTTATGAAAATTAAGTAATGATTTTTTGTTAAAGAGCTTGATCTAAGATTGAAAAGTGGAAATTTCGGTTCACTATATCCGAATTCCTTGCTTTTGAAGATCGTTACAAGCATCTGGAAATTGGTATAGGATTCAGTTGGAACCATTTGAAAATACATTATAGTGGCATAGGAGTTCAGTTGGAACCATTTGAAAAGTTCGTTAAAACCGAGAGATTGTTATATCTCGGGTTCGTCATACCGAAGTTTGACATGCATCCCGAAAATTTCATATTTTGGAATGAATTCAAAATTGTCTTAGGGATCATTAAAGGGTAATTTATAAAGCCAATTAAAGCAGTTTCCATCGAAACCGAACATTTAACGACGTTCTTAGAACAGATCAAGTTGTGATCTCAAAAAAAGGGTACATTTTGGCAGCACATCTTTTCCGCCCACGCCACGTTTTTTCTCTAATAGTTCGTTTCCTCGGAAAGTGCTTTAAATGTTTTCATCAATTACTTCCTGAATTACTCGTAAAGCAATTTTGAACATTTCTCCCCAATTTTGAATTTCTGTTATACATATTACACACGTATTTCCTTGATTTTCGCTACTGAACGTCGTTTGCGACACAGTCCTCCTTACAACTTTTGTTCATCATGATGGCCACTAATAGCCTTTTGAGTTTGCTACCAAAGTATCTGGCCATCCTGTATAAATTCTTTAAAAAATTCCAAATCTAAATATCTGATTTATTAAACTATGAGTATATGGTTTGTGCATCAGCTAAGCGCTCACCATTATGAACTTTTAAATACGATTAAATTTTCCCGATATTTCTTTTCCTGAATATAGGCTGCCTCGTATGTGGCACTTTTTTCTGGAGCGAAAAAAGATATTATAAAAATTTAATTATTTTTAAAAATTTTCTCTCATTCGTTTAGTTTACAATTGATTTAATCTATTCAAAAACAGACTAATTATAAACAAGTGTTTTGCTGCAGCCGTCTACCGTAAAGTTCTTTTTTTGGCATTTATTTTTTAGCATTTGATTTGCCGGACTACGACAATTATATTATATTATAACGAACCACTTCAATCATTGTGACATTTTAAGGCCTTTAGCCCATCTATAAACCATATTCTGCCATAAAAAGTGAAATAAAATGATTATTGGTTTCTTTTAACGATTTTTATGTTTAATTAGCACTTTTCCGTTAGAGGGATCCCCAACCAATCTTAGCAATAACTCGCCAAATCATGGCGGTACGTCTCTTAGAGATGAATGTCGGCACTAACGGAATACCGCCAACATTCAAGCTTGGCGGCAATTGGGGCTCCGCCAATAGAAAAATATCTAATAATGATATATATTTCGGAGTTAAATTTATTGAAAAACCGAACCAACCAAGATGGCCTTTGAAACTAGTTATGCTACTAATGCTGCCCTTGCGAATTTTAAATATTAAAGGGAATTTTTGCCAAAAAGAGTGAACAAAATTTTTAACGTATGACTACGTTCCTCCCATTGGGTTCTCAGGAGGGAATTTGATTCACACGCCAAAACGCCACACAGAACGTTGTATGGGACGTCCTCAATATCTCGGTAACTACATATGTTAAAAACATAACTAATGTCTTATTTTAGAGATGAAAGGTGACAACAGAAGTTACAACAAAAAAAATTGAAAATCGGAATTGTAGTTCAGCGCACACTGTCAACTTGCGCAAACTTTGATGTAGAATTGAACTTTGAACTTGTAGATGCGCATCCTCTATATCTCGGTAACTGCATATGTTAAAAACATTATCCTAGTACTCTGGGGAATTCATATATTGATTAAACTTTTACAAGAAACATTAGTCCCGAATTATTAAATTATGTATGTTACTTTTCATATCATCGACCGGTCCTACACAGAATTGTAACCTTATCCACGCATGATTGAAGAATTCAAAACAAAAGAATTGACACTGTAATATATTTTATTAAGAAATAAAACAATTTTCATTGAAACTTTAGTTTCATTTTATTTCGACAATTTTCCATACATTAGTATTTCAGAGAAACTCCAGAGAATTGAGAGTTACTTCGAGAAACAAAAGAGCATCGCGAGTAACAAAGAGAAACCGAGAAGCTTTGAGAAACAAAAGAGAATCGCGAGTAACAAAGAGAAACAAAGGAACTTCGAGAAACAAAAGAGTCACGCGAGTAAAGTAGTCCTACGCCTTTAAAATCTGCGGCTGTTTGAAAAAGACAGCCTCCCGTCATATTTTTTTCATTCGTTACGTATTATCTGAGTGATCTTCCTTTGAAATATTTATTTTTATTTCCCACGCCTACTCAAAGGATGTAAACCTTGATACGGGTTGGCTTAGTTTAGTTATATTAGCTTCCCGTTTCGAAGAAACATAACGGCTATGTTGGGACAGACCTTGTTATTTTGAACAGCGATCAGATTACGAGGTCGACACCTCTGCTGGCACCCCCTCTCCAAACTTCCACACTACACCAGTAGGAGGACGTTTGGCCCCCTAAGTATGATTTAACGTGCACCATACACGGCAGATCTTCAGCAGAATCGGGTTTCGAGCCTGGAACACCCGGCCCCAAAGCTGAGACCCTGTCGTGGCCTTGACATGGGTCGGCGGAAGCCCTTACAAGTATTACGGACACTACGTATAACAGCTCCTTTCTTTCTCTCCATAGAGAAAGGAGCTGTACACATAGTAATGGTATACCATTTTGGTATACCATTGCTATGTGTTCGGGATTTGGCATGGCCGGCAAGGTCTTCAGGTTGGAGGAAAGGAGAAAATATCTATGAAAAGATTTTATTCATTCAGAGTCTCTCAAAATTATTCAAGATGATGCTTCTGTCTTGCATTGGTTTTTTAATACAGTTACGAAGATGCAAAGAATTATAGAATATGGTTTAGAAATAAAGTAGATTTATTAGCTTGAAGCAACTCGTAATACAAGAGAACTTGCCCAAAACTTCTGGGACTCAGCACTTAAGGAATATTCCAGAATCATACAGCTAGAATTTAAATGAAAGATCGAGAATTGCCTAAAAGAAAATTAAACGTTAAATAACATTTTGAATTAAAATACCACTCCTTGGAATAAGCTACGATGGCTGGGAACGCTTAAGGAATATTCCAGAATCATCCAGCTAGAATTTAAATGAAAGATCGAGAATTGCCTAAAAGAAAATTAAACACTAAATAACATTTTGAATTAAAATACCAGTCCTTGGATTAAGCTACGGTGGCTGGGAATCAAGCCATGGACGAGTAGGTTTCCAGACCAATGCTCTACCAACTGAACAGAGGGGACCACTGGCAAGGTTTTTGTGGGCGGCAATCTTTTATAAAACGTATTTCTTTTGGAGCCCGGGCCTTTAAATCTCCACTTTTATGCCGTTTTCCACAAAACAATTAAATAGCTTGTAATAAATCCATTTTTACATATGATCTTCATTTTCACGTATTTTGACTTTTAGGTGATCAGGATCATGATCCTCGACGGATAAAAGCTCCAGCTTACAAGATAGGAGAAAGGTAAGTTACGGAACCTCAGTTTACTTTTTTTAAAAAAGATTTCTAAAACCATTTATGGTAACGGCTGTTATTTCAACAAATGTTTCTTATTAACAATGGAATGGAAACGCGAAGTCGAAATCACAACGCCGTAAGGAGACGAAGCCTCTTCCTAGCTGTGTTGCCAATAGACTTCGAAGCAAATGAGGACCAGACGCCGTAAGTGTAGGGTCTGGCGTCTCCAGTTTAGTTCGCAGTTTTTCAAACCCTATGGGTAAAATTGACTAAAAGTATGAGCCAAATTAAAGTTAAGTCAAAAGTTCTCCACTTTAAGGGTCGTAAGCACTATCTTTTTTGGTTAGCAAATTAGTTGAAACAATGAAGCAATATAAACAAAAAATGCCACTTTTGAAAACTGGTTCACGGAACCTCACCTCATAGCTGCTGTTCGCAATTGATAAATTGCTTATTAATAACTATAAAATCATCCGTCATGGTATGACGGGTGCAAATTGCCTCGTCATTCGAGAGATTTCACGTCAAATTTGACGTGTTTAAATAGACATATATGCGAGAAAAATGTTTAACATGGATTGAAAACAAATAAAATGAACATATGTTTTATGATAGGAAATATTTTTTTATTTACATATTATTTACATATTTCTTTATTCAAAAAACCTCTTGGTAAACAACATTCCGTGTGAAGTATTTTTCGCTGTTTAAAAATTTTATTATAATTCAATAACCATGAAATTATCAACTTGTCAAACGTAAGTCAGAAGTTAAAATTTCAAAGGAATTCTTTTTCGAAATTCTAATCAAAACAAAGCACTTCTCTGCTTGTCAAATGTTGCCAAAAAATATTATCAAATTATATCATTACGATTGCAATAAATAATCATATGCATCGTGGCGTCCAAACTATATCACGCGCATGATATACCACTGACGTAATTTCCTACTTTCTATTAAAAACGGAAATTAATTTGAGATATATGACTGATATAATTTAAAATTTCTCGGGAACTATTGATCATAGCGAAATAAATTTTATATCAATTGATACAAAATTTTATTTCGCTAATTTAGAGCTATTAAATTTGAAATTAGAACGACAACTATTCTTTTAAATTTAAAATTACTGAAATTTAGGTTCTCTAACAATGAAATAATGCTGTTTAACGTCTCGCAGTGCTATGGCGAGAGTTTTATTGCTAGTGACGCCAGAGCGTTACCGAGAGACAGATCTGGGATATTATATTAGTAATTATTTTTAAGTATAAACATTTATAGATTATTTTTATAAAAGAGAAGTATTTATTTAAATAAAAATTTTTTCGATTGGTTTCTGTGTTTATGAAATACGTCCAATGCTTTCAAAATCGAGTAGAGCTCTATTTTCCCTTTCAAGAGTCACGGCAGCGACGTTTCTATTGCATTCCCGGTTAAGTCACGAAAAATGTTTAACTAGCCATGCTTTCCAGAAAATTTTTGTGTCTATTGTGGCCTTGGCACGGGGAGATGGGGCTGCGGTCTATCTACTGTTGCATGACTTAATTTATTTCATTCATTTGTGGTTTCGAAATTACAGCAAGCATCAGATGGCAATAAATTTCGTACTTGCTTGGTTTAACCCCTTCTTCGTCGGATTTTTTTTCGAATCTCCGACAAAATGATTACGTTTTCCATTCAAGACGGGAAATCTCACCTCGAAAATATGAAGAAAGTAGGACTATGTGCGCCATCTCTTAGCAATATTCAGAAATACAAATAACAATAATGTCGAAATATAACGATAAGTGTAAGTAGCAATGAATTCATATTAAACGATGCAATATCGCCGACCAAGAAGAGGTTAACAGCAAGGACTTTACAAATGCGGATGGCAATCTTGACTTCTGCAATCTGCTGTCGTTGCGATGTCCTGCGTCATCACGGTCTTTTTCCAGCTGAAAGGTGAGCAATGGATTCCTATGTTAAACTAGAGTGAAGTACCCAGTGCGTCATAAATTCGTGCAAACTTCAAAAATTCATAATAAAAGAAGTAATGCTCGGAAAAAATTTCGGTTTGCGCGAATATGATCAGAGGCACATTGGATTTTTTTCCCATGTTTAAAAGAAAATGATTCCTAATTTCAGTATCCTATTCAATGAAATAGGGCTTTTTTGCGCCTTCAGTCCTTTCGCCGTGCGAAACTTTCGCAATGCAATAAATGTGGATTCACCATTCTTGTAGAAAAGTTTAACCACCAACGCTCTATCTGTTAACGATAGCATGCTGTCGGGATTGAAAGACGAATCCATTTCCAGCCAGGTGTTTATTGTTTGCATGGTTTACATAAAACGTCTCAGTATGACGTGTGAGCGCCCTCTTTCGGTAACTTTTGGAATCATTTTTTTATACATAGAAAAAAAAAAACAATGTCCCTCTGATCATATTTGAGCAAACCGAAATTTTTTCTGAGCATTACTTCTTTTATTATGAATTTTTGAAGTGACGAATTTATGACGCACAAGGTAATGCTGCAAATTGGACTCACGGAAATTCATCTACAGATGTAAGCATGTTTAATATTTATGCCTGACAAAAGCATGTCTTCAACTTATTTATTGTTATAACAGTGTATGATATCAGGTGAGTGGCAACAGTCAGATGTTGACTTACTTTGAATTTGATTTCAAAAATAAGAGATGAGACGAGTACAAGTACGGTTGAACGATGTTACGTTGTATGCAGATACTAAGTTTAATAGTTCCTTTTTAGTGTTCTAATAAATGTTTGTTTAGTCTTAGAAGAAGTATTATGAACCTCATTCAAAAGGCAAACACAGACAACTCGATTTTTTTTTAAAAAAAGGCTAGAGTTGAGATTTTATTGATCTAAATAATTTAATTCGTTCTTGTAACGTATATTCCTTGTTTCAAGTAACATGATTTTATCAGGAAAAATTAGTCATTTTTTCAAAAGTGGCCAGGTTGAAGATTCTTCACTATTATGGCAATCGGTCTTTCCTTTTCCGTTCACAGATATTCTCCACCAAGTGCATTATAATTCCTCCCGAATGTTGTGTAATACTGGCCACTTTTTGTCTGCTAATAGGGGACAAATGCGCATGCGCACTATAAGCAGTGCCACCTCATGATGCAAAGGCGCTTACTGTAACGAGTCAGACAGAGTTATGATAGCAAGAAGCGAGAATGCGCCCATGCCCCCAAACCAAAAACCTTTGTTTGTTAGTTAAGCTATTTTAAAGTACCGTTTTGAAGCAACACGAGCCCTGGGTTTGGTTTGGGTTTGGCTTTTTATGCCGCAGGGGCCATGGATTTAATAGGATTGGGACGGACCTCGTCATTTTGAACTGCGGTAAGAGGACGAGAACAACAGTAGCGAGGACTAGGGGGGCGAGGGGCAACTGCTCCCACTTTTTGAGGGAAAATTAAATTTTATTTTATTTTAGTGGCCCGAAACTAGAAATTATAAAAAAGAAGTAATGTATGAGAAAGTTAAATAAGTGAACTATGATGATTAATTTTCAATTAACCCTCTGACATTCACGAGAATTTGAACCCGGATGTCTTGAAATGCCTAAAAATGAGGAGAACCATCAAAATAGCTATCAATGCTACCTGCCTACCCTTACCTCTTAATGAACACTTGTCAGAAGGGTTGAAAGGACGTTTTTGCTCAAACAATGTGTTTGATCACTGCGACATCTATTAGAGGGAAAATAGATCCGATTTTGAAGTTATCTGGGCTTTTTCCAGCTAGCTTAGTAGGCATCAATGGAAATGTATACATTTACATTTGTTTTGAAAACATTGTCATCAAAATAAGCTCCATAGTGTACGTCTTCTTTCATTCTGAAATCTTTTTGAAGGTTCGTGATGAACCATAAATTAAAAGACAGATGATACTGTAGCCCTTTGGCTAATGCCTGCGACGGGGACGCTTGTGGTGAAACCGCCTATGGTAGCTGATCACCTACGTTGATACTAACGGGTTTATCATGGGAACAAGAATTATTCATCGTGCCCTCGAGAAGTTCTTTACTAGACTCTGCTCTGGTCAGATCAGTATTCAAGTTAGCGTGGAGCATCTCTCTGCTTCATGATACAGTCGAAGACAGGTGACTGTGTTGAATCAGGAATATTATGTTCAAATATGGTAATTATTTTTAAAGTGCATTAGGATAATTGCAGGAGTATTTCACTGAGTGGAAGAATACAGCCTGTGGCTTTTACTGTTCTGTCTAGAGCCGGATTTACACACTTCCGCGCCCTATGCGAAAGCATATTTTGCTCCCTAGGATAAAGCATATTCTGCGCCCCTTCTCAAAAAAATTAACATAAATTTTAAATTTAATAAACAATAGTTTATCTTTGAAGCATATAACTACTTAATAAAATCTTTATAATTATTGAACCACGTTACATTTTTAATTCAAAATTACACTACTAGTGAAATAATATAAAATTCAGACCTGTAAAAAATACTTCATCGAATTTCTGGAAATTGTTTGAAATACCTACTAGAACCTCTTCGTTCGCGCTTTTCTCTGTGAATTGGCTTGAAGGATCATTGTAGAGGATATATCTTATTAAATCGATTTCAATGCATGGAAATTCAAGGAAAAGAAACGGTAGGGTCCACAGAAGCCGAAAAAAAACTTCATCGTTCAATATATTTAATGTAACGAATGTAACTTTCAAAAGCATCATTTTATATAGCCTTTTCAAAATAATACTGAAAAGTTTGCAAATATTTGGAAGTTATTTCTTTCGTGTATGCGCCCCTGCCAGCTTCGCCCTCGGTTGGCCCTGGCACTGTCAATTAATTGAGCAGAGTGTTTTCGAAAGCACCGCCATTTATTATTAACAAAGTCCCAGTGGTCGAGACTCGGGGGAGGGCAGCCCCGTCTTTCTACGAGAAAATTAAATTTTTATTTCATTTTAGCTGTCTAAAATTAGGAATTATATAAAAAAACACTGTCCTGAAAAGCTAGTTAATTTTGTAACTAAATTTTTAAATTTTATTGTCTACACCCTATACTTCTGGGTACTTTTAGGTGTCTATAAACTTTTCGACTCCCCCCCCCCTTTTGCCACGTAATCGCCTTTACTGACAACACCCGAGCTGTCACCCAGCTTTTTAAACTTCCGAACGACACAAGCTCTAGGACGTTTGGCCACTACTTATGATTTAAGGTTCAACAGGTCCCAGACACGGCGGATCTTCAGTGGAATCGGGTTTCGAACCTGGAGCCTTCTGGCCCCGAAGGCCTCGCCACTACGTCACCACTGCCCACCTTTGTTTGTATTTGACTAATAGCGTAAATGTTTCTCTTTTGTGCGTATTATGATACAGGGTGAAAATTATTGAGCTACAAGAAATAAAAAATAAAATTTTCGGAAACTACTGAGTTCAAAATTTTATTCAAATTTTAAAAGTAACTACAGACATTTGGATTTAGTTTATGACATGTTCTATATGCTTGCCATCAATGGCTATGACATGGCGAAGACGAAGAGCAAAATTCTGCAACAATCGCTGAAGTGTCGAGACATCGACACTACCAGTTCTCTAGAACTTTTCAGTCACATTTTTGATTGTTATAACACTTGGGCCGGTTGTCTTCAGCTTGTGCTCGGTCGCAAATTCCCTTTGAGCCGCAATCGGGCTGTTATTGCTCGAATAGTAGGCCTTGACGATCGATATACGCCCAGAAACGCTGTATCTCGACATTTTCAACGAAAAAGGAACAACAACAATAAGAGTGCGCATGCTAAAAAAATCTCAACATGCCCTGCATTCAACCGCCAAGTTTTAACTGAATCTCGCCAACGGTTCGAAAGTTATCAAGGTTTTATTTCATATAGCTCAATAATTGTCATCCTGTATATGTTTGTGTCTTCTGAATGTAACCAACTTAAGGGGACATACGACTGTTAAACCTCGAAAATTTTCGATTTATGAAAAAAATATATATTATTTCCCTGTCTTTTCTGAACAATTTAAAACAATCCGCGTTAAGAAATTCCTATAATTATGAAAGTTATGAAGGAAAATGTTTCAGCTTCCAACGTAAACATTGAATATGGCTATATCTTTAAAGCGCTATATCTCAAAATGTGTTTTTTTGATATTGCGCCCACGATACCTCAAGAACTATTGAATATTTTTACATAAAATTTTTACCGAATGTGTATTTTACTATTTTCTACAAATTGAACCACATATTTGTACATATTTCTCCAAAGACATTTTTTCAGGGTGTTAGAAAAGTTGAAATTTTAACTATTTTTAACATTTTTTATTTTAAATTGGTATATAAAATAGAAATTAAATTTAAATGTCAATAAATTGAGGTTCGGTTTCTTAAACAGACTGTTTGCATTACCTAGATACACAAAATATTGTGTTTAGATAAATAGTTTATCCGTAATCATGCGCGCAAGGTAACTATCTCATTTTTTCTCCGAAAATTATACCCGTATTTATTACTCTCAAATAAATACATACCAATATAAAGGTTTCAAAATATCTGTACTATAAGAGAAAGAACAGATATTTTTCTGGGGAAAAAAGAAGTGAGTTTGTGAATTACATTGTCTCAGTGATATAATGAATCGAATTTAACAGTTTTCTACCATTTTTTCGAGGTTTAAGAGTCGTATGACCCCTTAAAGTATTGAGAAAGAGCTAGCTGGTGGAATGCTATTTATTTGGCTTTACTTGATTTTTTGTAGGGATATGCGACAGTACTATTCTTGTGCGCCAGGATCTGAGGCTTACGATACCAGAACGTTGACAAATAAGGGCAAGGATGTTTGCCACGCTCCGATAATAGGCGAAAAGTTCAAAGGTTTGGTGCCCTTTATGTCTCCCGGACCCGCTGCGTATCACAGAGGGGAGAGCGATGGATGCGTCTACAAGAGCGTACCCGCATACACGATGCGGTTCATGCACGATTCCACCAGGACTTTCGAAAGTCCAGGTAAACTATTATGCTTAAACTACGTATATATTGCTGATGGAGTCGATCAGATTCAAGTGATACGCGTAAAGAGCGTCAGAGCAATCCAGATGTGGCATTCACCATGCATCTCGCTCTTAAAAATTAAAATATAATCTTAATTGTTTGAAATACTTGTTCATTTTTTGTTTTGACATAGACTTACGTCTCTCCATAGTGGTCTGAAGGTGTGTCGGGAAATGAAAAAATTATGACGCTTTTCGTGGTATTTTTAAACGCTTATAGCTCCGCAACCAAATAACATAGAGAGTCGGTTTTAGTTCCATTTAACAGAGAAAAGTAGACATTGAAGGTTGCAAAACTATTTTTAGAATTTGTAATTGCGGTTTAGTTACAGTCGAGCTTCAAAGTTGGTGAAAATCGCTAAAAATTTTGATGACGTCACAGCCACCGATGCGCGCGCACGCAGACTATCCAAGTACATTTGGCAATTCATTCATCGATCTTACGTTCACGCGAAATATTACTCCATAATTGTTGAATTACGTCGAATTTCGTGGTGAAGTTAAACGCTTATAGCTCTGGAACCAAATGACATAGAGAGTTGGTTTTAGTTTCATTTAACAGAGAAAGGTAGACATCGAAGATTGCAAAAATAATTTTAGAATTTGTAATTATGGTTTAGTCGCAATCTAGTTTCAAAGTAGGTGAAAATCACGAAAAATTTTGATGATGTCACAACGACCGATGCGCGCGCACGTATCGGTTGTGAGCGGTAGATTAACTGAGTTTTAACTGATTAATAATTAATTCATTTCAGATAAATTAATTCATTCAGATTAATTCATTTAACAGAGGAAGGTCATAGAGCATAGGTCATAGGCCAAAGTCACATAGAGTTACTTTAATCACCGAAAGTCGCATTGAGTTACTTTAGTCACAGAAAGTCACAGTTGAGTAATCGATTAATTAACTGTCTTTAATTAATTATTATTAGCAATTGTTGATTTAATTGAGCTGTCCTTTCCATCGATTTAATTGAGTTGAATTGGTTTCAGTTTCATTTAACCGAGGAAGGTCATAGAGCATAGGTCAAAGTCACATAGAGCTATTTTATCAAAAAAAGTCACAGTTGAGTAATGTAAATAAGTCTACGCCCCTCAATCCCAGCGGCCTTTTCGCAGACAGCCTCCCGTCGAATTTTTTATATTTTACGGTTATATAATTCTAATTTTTATGTTAGAAATTTAATGAAATTTTCTTGAGATTCGTTTGACGAAAACGGATCTCTCCGATGAGAGGTTTTTCGAAATTATCAAATAGGTTTTTTAAACAATGTATATTATGATGGCGATATATATTTAATGATGTTTTGTTATGAATTTATAGAAATTGGATCATCCAAAATATTACCTCTGCCATATTTCTTGATCTATCTACCCAAATTAAATCAATAACATCAAAACTTATTCAGACTGTTTGAATGAAACACGCACTAAATACTCAGCAAAACATAATTAAATGGCATTTCAAGATTAGCATGCATAGTATCATAAGAAAGTTACATTTCTTAATATGCAGACATAAAACTTTTAGTATCTGCCCGCTTACAAGTTTGAAATAATCGATGTAGCTTCATAAGATCATTCAAGACATTAGATAATTCTTCTGAAATTTAATGAAAGTCTGCAATTTTTTGTCTACGTCCTTCCTCGTAACTTTCTGGTCTGCGTGTCGCCCTCCTTCCTCATCATTTTCCCTCATCATTTTTATCCTCATTATTTTTTCTCCTTACTCAGTAAATGCTCGATTATTCGTTTTATCAAGTGTCACTGAATCAGACTCTGTACTCACCTAAGCCTACACACCTCGTGTTCACTAACCCATCTACAGATTTTTTTATCTCATAGGCCAAATTTAGAGATTTAAATTTATACCTTCAAAGGTGCCGTATTTTGATAATGCATTACTAGACATCTTACACTTTCATAATGCATTACTAGACATCTTACCTTTTTTGATAATGCATTAATGATTTTACCCTTTGATAATGCATTTCTAGATATCTTACTCTTTTGATAATGCATTATATTCTTTACCTTTTGATAATGTGCATACTACATCTTACCTTGATAATGATATCAGAATTTACCTTTGATATCTATTAGATATCTTACGTTTTGATAATGCATTACTAGACATCTTACCTTTTTAATAATGCATTACTAGATATCTTACTCTTTTGATAATGCAATACTAGATATCTTACCTTTTGATAATGCATTACTAGACATCTTATCCTTTTGATAATGCATTACTAGACATCTTACTTTACATCTTAACACTTTCGAAGGCCGTGGTAAGTATATTTGCCACCTAATTAATCGATTTTTTTAAATGATATTTTTAAGGTTGGAGTAAGTTTTCGCAAAATGTTTCGAGGAAACACAACCCTAGATGTTCCAATTGCTGATCTCGAACCATAATGAAGTGTCGACTCTCTAATTAATTGATAATTAATGAAATTAATTAACAAAAATTAATGCCAGCCAATAAGCTAAATGAATTTCTTTTCTTAAATTAATCTCACCCCCAAGTTATTTTATTATACCACTACTAGAGAAACATGGCCTTGTAAAGGGGTGAAAGGGAAAAGCAAATTATCAACCAATCAATGGACCAATTCACGTGCAGTTAGAGTCACGTGGTTAGCAGAATTTGATCTGCATGCGTTTTACGGTGAGTTGGGTCATAATAATGTAAGCTGCTGCAATTGGAAAATGCGCAAGGAATTATAAAATGAACACCGTGCAGTTAGGAGCATGTTTATTACTTAAAAGCTGTAGTAATGGGCTTAATCTGAACAAAAAGAACAAGAAATCTTTATATTTTAACAGGAATAAAGAACAACACATCTCGTGTTCTTCATTGTTCTGCATAAGCCAGAACAATAAAGAACAAGAGATATTTTGGAGGAAATTGAAATTTTAAACGATAAATTTTTTGAGTTTTTAGTAGTATTATGTGTCAACACTTTAATAATGTCCTTTTAGGAATCCTTCTGTATAATACAGGAAACTCGGCGTTACATTTAGTTTCGTAGTCAAAATAATTTGGCTTAGTATCTTGGAGGTTTTATATGCTTGAAAAACAATATGGAATTTAATACCTCAAATTTAATTTATTATTCTTGTTTTTTCCCATGCGAGATAGTAGAAATAAATGAGCATAAATAATTAATTAAAGATAGTGGAGGATATTCACTTATTTTATCTAATAATCATGGAATTTAAAAGCATTTTTATAACTTTTAATACACAGGAGTAGAGGAATTTTCGGTTGCTTCCTAGCATAAGTTTTTCAGAAATCTATAATAGTACACTTCTTACATTACCGAAAAATCAAAATTGCATAAGACTCATTATGGAGTTTCTTCTTTAAAAATTTTAATTTTGCACTCATTATTTAACAGTTTCAGTGCAATACATATGCTTATTTGTTAACTCGTGTCATGTTTCTATTTACATATATTTTCATATTCTTAGCTCCCGACAAGTATACTTTACCAGCAACTTTGGGCACCAGAAATACACCTTATGGCGTTGGTCCACAGTACACCATAGGAGAAAAGTTGGAAAAAACTGGAATTCCTCAAATGGTTGTCTAAATTTTTTGTGTCTTTTTAGAAAATCCTTGAACGAACGATAGAATATTCAATCTTAGGTTTTACTAAAATTCTGGTTTAGCTGTGAAAAATTATGTTCAGGAACCATCACTACGTCTAATACCTCGTAGATGAGACAGAATATCTGCTAAGAAAACTATGGAATGAATTAAAAGTGATTAATAAGATTCATCGAGGCATTATCATGTTTTCAGCTTTTTATTGCCTTTTTCTTAAATTCAAGTAGTAGAAGAAGAAATTTAAAAGATTTTCATTTGGCTTTAAAAAAAATGTTTTTCAGGAGCTATCACTTTCCGCAAGTAATAATTCAGTAATTTACAATGGACTGTAGATTCCCTCAAGTAATAATTCAGCAATTTACAATAGACTGTAAATGTCCGCAAGTAATAATTCAGTAATTTACAATGGACTGTAAATGTCCGCAAGTAATAATTCAGTAATTTACAATGGGCTGTAGATGAGTTACCTTTATTAGAAGGAACTTCTTAGCTGCTAACTTTCTAACTTAAATCATCTCAGGAGTCATATAGTTGTCTTTACTCCAAGAGTTCCACAACTAATCTGACCAAAAATCGCAAGTACCTTTGGCATCATACATTTAGGCATCCCGACACGACGCCAAACACTATCGGCAAGAACACAACCATCATATCTAGTATTCTTTAGCAACAGATTCGGAAACCCTCCGCGCTTCTGTGCATGAACAGTATACTGTTTTGTTTTTTAGTAAATAACCCTGTTTCGTCTACGAGGTACTGTTCAGCAACGGATTCCGAGACTACCACTTTTGGACGATTTTACACCGGAAAGGAGTGTCAGGAGTGAAAGGAGAGTCATACGAGCGCATTTTCGAAGTTCTTTGTTAGATCTCGTTCAGTAAAATGTAAACATCACCCTTCCATTCTTCACTTTCCCCCTATTTTGTTGAAAATAACTCCGCTCTGCGCATGCGCAAAAGCGCGGATGGTTTCCGAATCCGTTGCAATACAATATTAAAATCGATTAATATGACACATGCAGACTCCTCATCATATTTTCAGCTTTTTGTAGAAACCTTGTTTAAGGCACTTTAAAATTAATTTCTTTTGTCACTTTAGGCCGCGGTGGCCTAGTGGTAAGGTCTCGGCTTGGGGGCCGGTGGGCTCCAGGATCGAAACCCGATTCCACTGAAGATCTGTCGTGTAGGGGGCCTGTTGCACGCTAAACCATGCGTAGTGGCCAAACGTCCTCCCGCTGGTGTGGCGTAGAAGTTTGGAGAGGGGGTGCCAGCTCGGGTGTCGTCCTCGTCATCTGAGCTCAGACATCGTCTCAAACCATCGACCACTATTCAGTAGTCCGTCCGAAAACAGCCTCGTGGCTTCAAGCAGGGCAGTTCTTCCTTTAATAAAATCTTTTGTCATTTCTTTGGTTCTTGGAATACCCAGAACTGTTTTGATTCTTGAATGCTGAGACAATTGTAAAATCCAAGGCGAGATTTCCCATAGGGCCAACCTAGGCCTTGACCTAGGGCGCAGTCGTCAGGGAACGCACATGGAAGAGAAATAGCGACCAAATATTTGCAAAGTTTTCAGCATTATTTTGAAAAGAACATATAAAATGATGTTTGTGAAATTTACATTCGTAACATTAAATAAATTGTACGATACATTTTTCTTTGTCTTCTGCGAGACTTACTGTCTCTTGCCCTGCACGCCTTTGCATTGAAATCGATTTAATAATATCTCCCCACTTCAAGCCTATTCGCGGGCAAAAGCAGGAACGAAGAAGTTCCAGTAGGTATTTCACGCGATTTCAAAAATTTCGATGAAATACTTTTGCAAATGTTAATGTAGTGTTATTTCATAAGTAGTGCAATTTTGAAAGAAAAATTTAATGTGTTTCAAGAATTACAAAGATTTTATTAAGTAGTTATATGCTTCAAAAATAAACTATTGTTTATTAAATTTAAAATTATATGTTAATTTTTTTGAGAAGGGGCGCAGAATATGCTTTATCCTAGGGCGCAGAATTTGCTTTATCCTAGGGAGCAGACTATGCTTTGGCCTAGGGCGCAGAAATGTGTAAATCCGGCCCTGGACAGAACAGTAAAAGCCACAGGCTGTATTCTTCCACTCAATGAAATACTCCTACAATTATCCTAATGCACTTTGAAAATAACTACCATATTTGAACATAATATTCCTGATTCAACACAGTCACCTCTCTTAGACTATATCATGAAGCAGAGAGATGCTCCACGCTAACTTGAACACTGATCTGACCAGAGCAGAGTCTAGTAAAGAACTTCTCGAGGGCACGATGAATAATTCTTGTTCCCATGATAAACCCATTAGTATCAACGTAGGTGACTAGCTACCATGGGTGGTTTCACCCCAAGCGTCCCCCTCGCAGGCATTAGCCAAAGGGCTACAGTATCATCTGTCTTTTAATTTATGGTTCATCACGAACCTTCAAAAAGTTTTCAGAATGAAAGAAGACGTTCACTATGGAGCTTATTTTGAAATTAAATATTATAACGATTCTTTTGAGTGGTTATATGTTTCAAAGATAAACTATTGTATATTAATAATTTGAAAATTGTATATTAACTTTTTTGAGAAGGGCCGCAGAAAATGCTTTGTCCTAGGGTGCAGAATATATTTTGGCCTACGGCGTAGAAATGTGTAAATCCGGCTTTGGTAAAATCTAAATTCGAAGAGCTACATTAATTTCTCCTATACGAAGCACATTTAAAGAAAGCATTGTAAAAATCGAAAACCAGAGCCTCGAGGTGGGGTGAGTCTCTATGTTTTAGAGCTCTCGTAGTCAGAAAAAACCATTTTTGCAATTATGCCAGTCCGTGAATACAATAACTCAAAAACGCCATAGACTAGTAAGAGAAAATTTAGTATGCAGTCTTTCCAACAACATTGTAATGTTGTTTCCAACAACAATTGTCCAAATTGTGTAAGAAATCCGTCCAATGGGAAATCTGTCTATCTGTCCGTGTGCACGTGATGACGATAAATCAAAACTGAGCAAGCTAGATGAATGGGATTTCGTCTATGGATTTATCACCAAAATTGTAGATCCGTATTAAATTTTGGAAATTATTCGAAATGTTAGCATTTTCCCGCAATTTCGGAGCTCACCATCGTTCAAAAACTTTTTACTTTCTCGTATACGAAGTATACAAAGAGAAAGTATTGTAATCGTCAAAAAATTCGAACTTGAGATTTTGACGAATCTCCGCGTTTTAAACCTCCCTGAGTCCGAAAAACACAATTTTGGAATTATGTCTGTCTGTCTGTGAACACGATAACTCAAAACTATTAGAGATACGGGGATGAAATTTCGTATGTGATCTTTACACATAATTTGTAGGTTTCTATCAAATTTTGGATAAAATCCGTCAACGGGAAGTCTGTCTATTTGTATGTCCGCGGTCATGTGAACGCTATAACTCAAAAACTTGAATAGCTAAATGGATAAAATTTGGTACACAGTTTTATCGTTATGAATGTAGGTCCGTATAAAAGTTTGGACCAAATCCGTCAAAAAGAGGCGTTCAAATTGCATATTCAATTTCTTTTAATCCGATTCTCATGCGCATGCGTATTGGTAGCAATCTGTTATTGTTGTAAATTTTGTTTACAACAATAAATAATGTTTTCAAGCATCAATTGTTAACAATTTTTTTATTGTTGTAAATCAAACCGATCTCATTATTTCAGCAAATCCTTTATTCACGCGCTTTTGCAATTGTTACGGTTGTGGTAGTATAAATTGTTTTCTTGGGAATTCAATTCCAAAGCAGAATTTTCGCTTTAGTATTCATTGCATTGCCTATTTTATCGCGCCTGCTTCAAAGTAATATTTTTTTGAAATGTGGCAACAGATATTTGATTTCAGGTTTGTTTGTTTTTTTGTTTTACTTTCTCATATACGAAGTACACAAAGAGAAAGTATTGTAATCGTCAAAAAAATTCGAACTCGAGATTTTGACGAATCTCCACTTAGAAAGTATACGAGAAAGTTTAGGGGAGACCACTGCCGCTGGTTCTTTGTGAATTTCACACCAATTTTAAAAAAATAGCCTTCCATTTTAGATAACGATTTTATTTCCTTTCAATTCGTTTTTTCACCGTAATAATTTAAAAAAAACCTTCTCATGATAATAAATTTTTACGATTCATTCGTTATTGAAATGCTAGGTCAGTAGTCTGTTTAATTGGGGATTTGGCTTTCACAATATAACTTCAAATTTTAAAAAAATGGCAAATTTACATTTCTAGATATTATTTTTATACCTTCTATCTATCCCCGCAGAATCCGGGCCCGGCAGCTTATAAACTGCCCTCCACTAATGTCAACAAGCGAAAGCCCCCAGCTTATACCATGGGCTTGAGGACGATGTCTCAAAGGATTGGAACAGCAACACCTGGTCCAGCCTCAAACGAACTGCACCTGGTAACACTTTTTTCTCTCAGTTTTTCTCCGATATTTCGATATAAGTTTTACTAAACCGAAGACCGATGAGCCGAACAACTTATTAATCAGAATTGGATTTTTTGACACCATCAAACCTCCGACTACTGAGAGTTCTCAAAATCTGAGTACAGTTGTATACGAAGGTTTGCTTACTAATTGATCTGTGGAATGGATTCGTCCGCCCCGTTTTCCCCCTGTTCTCCACACTAGGGGTCGTTCAAATATTACGTAAGCACCCAAGGGGGGGAGGGGGTTTGCGATTTGCTTATTTTTGCTGACCCGGGGGCCGGGGGAGTATGAGTGATGCTTACGTAAGACATTAAATTCACTTTATTTCCGCAAATCTCTTGTAACTTGCACAAATAATTTAATTAAAAAAAATTAAATTTGAAAAAAAAGTTAAATTTGGCAAAAGAGAAATAAATTTCATTTTTGTAAGATTAAACTTGAAATTGTAAGGAAATTAAACTTATATTTTTTTTCATAGTAAGCCTAGTTAGAGTTT